>NEWO01000036.1:1370434-1385653 GCA_003013225.1 Phalaenopsis aphrodite | reverse complement strand
TTCACTCTGATGGATGAAAATGCCAATTGTAAACCTTGTTATGTGATTTATTAATGTACATTATTTTAAAACATTAATTTTACATGACCATTTCATTGTGATCAGTATTGCGAGAGGAAAGAGAGTTATGCAGTACAAAAATATTATTCCGGGCTCTTGATCCTATTACATGAGTTAGTTCAGATACACAATTCACTTAATAGTCCATACTAAAAGTGCTAAAGAAAAAGGAAAAAAAAAACTATTATTTTTAACATGAAGGCGATGTATGTATTGTCCTAAATTGTCCTCCAATGATGCTATCAATTTGTAATCACTTTCGACAGTGTATGAGTTTTATCTTCATATTAGGTTTGAGGTCAGAAATTAGAAGCAAATGTTTGTATTAACTGTCAATATTGTATATAATATACAAGCATCAGTTAATATTTATAAGACAAATATCATTTTGTTCGAAAAAAGCAATATAATAAGCAATCTATAGAACCAATAATTTTGTCAAGGAAGGAAATGAAGTATTGAATTCAGAGTTCAGCAAGAGGGAAAGTGAACATCAAAGTAAGTATAGTGCATCCTTTTTTATGCTTAGAAAGTATGGGCTGCTAGAACGAAGCACTGAGAACAACAGATCTTAAAAAAAAAAACATAGCATAAAAATCCTTTCCTTGCCAGCAATTCTGTCCTTCAATGACAACAAACAGATTCCCAACAAAAAAAAAACACTTTAAAAACCAAAACTTTACTGATTATAAACGACTTATAGAAGTTTAGTATTTGAGAGTAGAATGAATGCGACGGACGTCACAACAAGAAGACGGCTGTAAACTATGGGCTTCTGCAGCCATAGGTATGGGTTAAAACGACTAAACAACAACTACGCATTTTGCCCTCTGTCTGCTGCTGGGGAAGGAGACAACAAGAGTAAGAAGAAAATTCGATTTACCAGCGTGCTGCGTGCCTCGAGAGGAGACGTCGTCGGACCTAGATAGGATATGGCAGCAGGCTTCCAGAGGAGAAGGCGTCGGCCACTGATAGAAGAAATCGGCAGTCTGTCGGCGAAGGAGAACCCGACGAAGGAGATTGTGGCGCAAAGGATTACGGTTAGAGAACGCGGGGGTAAAAAGCTGATCGACGAAGCTGGGTCTCAGGTGAGGGGGACTTTTTGGCGTTAGGGGTAAACCGCTAGACGCTGTGGCGACAACGCTGCCCCAAACTGAGTAAACTAGCGGCACGGTGCCGCGCCGCAGGCCCCCCACCGCCCCAAACACACTCTTAGAAGCAAATTAGGAGAAGCTTGGAAGGTTATATATAAAAGATAGTGATGATAATCTCCGCAAGAAAACCACCACCAGGTTTTTCGCACATGGCTTGTCCACTTCTCAGGTTAGTGAGGCATCTTTAAGGGTAGAGAAGGTCTTTCTAACTAGACTAGATGGAGGAGCTAGAGAATTACTGTTTCATGGAATCTGGAGGTAGAAGACCTGAACATAGAGAGATTTTCTGCTTTCATCTTTTTCTTTGGAACAGAAGGGATGGTATGGCAGTTTTGGTGGGGGTAAATATCAAGTTATCTCAAGGATTGTGGACTCACTTTTGCATTTTTTTTTTTTTTTGCTACACCCTTCATTTAGGAGCACCTTTCTTCAATGGTGTTTATTGGTATTGAAATATCAACCTTTGAAACTAAGATGAATTGGATGATATGTTATTTGCTTTAGGTGTAGTTGCCTTGAAAACAATGACATGGAGGGTATGTTGTAGGCTTCAGACACGGGTTATGATATTCGTAGTTTAACGAAGGAAAAACATATTGAAGAGATTAGCCTAAAGGTATTGTTAATTTTTTATCTAAGTAGAATAATATGCTACAAGGATTTAGTTGTTGGGTTTTGATTAAGATCATTTTGGAAATTTTTTTGTATTTTTTTGTCCTAGTGGTTTTTTTCGTTGTGTGTGTGTGAGAGAGAGAGAGTGAGAGAGAGAGAGAGAGATAGAGAGAGAGAGATTTGTGTTATAGAAGAGAAATTAGGGTTTCTTTTCTCCATAATAAATTCACATTGAAATATGCTTGTGAGGATAATGTGAAGTGACCATCAATTGGGTGAACCTATATAATTTTTTTGTTTTTTCATCTTCGTTTTGTGTTTCTCATCTTCGTTTTGTGTTTCTATTTTTAGCTCTGTGTTTGTATAAGTTTTGTCTATCTCAGGCAGCTGGTATCAATGCATTTAGTTTTGATTGAGAATGATGATTGAAGTAGGTGTCACCATAGAATCATTAAGTTTGTTGGATTGAACTTAGCACTATGGAGGATACATATCTAATATTATCTTAATATTAAGAAAATGCCTTGCTCTTGGACCAGAAGCTAAGACTTGAAAGATGATGAGTGAAATATTCTTGGTAGATTGGTTCTAGGAGTGGTCCGTTTGGCATTGTTGAAGAATATGAAAGAGATGAAGACCATTGTGCTTTGATGAATTAGCTTGATATGAGCAACCCTTAACATGCAACAAAATATATTTTATGAAAAATTAATTGATCAAGTTGGTTGAGGGTGGGGCAACACCCAAATAAGTTCAGCATCATTGTGAATCATTTAGTTTCTACGGGGATTCAATTTTATGATGAGGTATGCAGCATAACTCTATTGAATTTACCAAATCGTTGGGATCTTATGATATGATGACCGTTGTAAGTAATTCTATGAGGAATTCAAAATTGAAGTTTGATAATGTCTGTGATACCATTCTTGTAGAGGAGGTTTGAAGGAGACATTTTGGATAAGTTTCAACACCAAATTCTGCTTTAAATGTTTGAAGGCATAAGTTTGAGATGCGTTCCAACAAGGGTAATGATAACAAGGAAAAATCAAATAATGATTGAAGTGAATTCATGAATGAATGGAATGTGGATTGCTATAATTGTGAGCAGACTCGTCACTTGAAGAACTATAGAGCATTAAGGAAGAATAATGGTAAGAATTATGATGTGTTGAATACAATCACCTAAGAGGTACAAAATGCTTTGATATTTTTTTGTTGAATGCTCTATTAATCCTTGGCATTGATCATGAAATGTTTATCTTGCTAATGGTTAATCTTTGAATATTGTTGGTGTTGATGTCATCAGCTAAAAAATGATTGATGGGATAGTTTGGAAGGTCCAAAAGGTGAGACATGTGCTTGAGTTTACACAACTTCATTTCAGTTGTGCAGTTTCATGAGGAGAAGCTTAATTTGACTATGAATTGTTGTGTTTAGAATGTCACTCGAGAGAGCCATGTTGGTTACTCAGGAAAAAAAAATCAGAACACTTTCCATGATTTTCAGTTGTGGAGATATGGTTGTTGTTCATTCCACTGTAAATTTTGATTTGTGACAGCGTTGGCTCAGACATATAAATAAGCAAGGAAAAAATGTTGTTCATTCAAAATGGCGGCTACCATATTTGAAGTCTATTGGGCACAAGCTTATGTGAATGTTGTATAGTTGGGGAGCTTCAAATAATATACTTATGTAAATCTCTACTACATGACTGTAAAGTGTTGGTCCCTAAACATGAGGAATTCTCTCCTTTAAAGACCATCCATGTTGGGGCCTTATTTATTAACCTCCTTTTCAACTCAGCCCCTAGGCAATCCCTCCATTATCTTGTCCAATGCCTTCTTGTGACCTCGATTGATGACTGGTTGTATATTGGTCGACATACCCTATGCGTTCGTTTTGCATATGAGTTTCCTGACATCTTTGCTGGAAGCGTTAGTGTTGTCTTGTTGATGTCTCTCAGTCGACATGGTTGATAACTTTGCCTATCCATTGGTTGATCCCTTGCCTATTCTCTTGTTGACCATAACTGCCAAAAACTAAACAAGCACTCTCATGGAAACATCCTTTAGGCACCGCATTTTTATGGCCAACTTCAAGTAGACTAAAGTTTGACATCTCAATGTATCCTTTTGCTATCCCCAAGCAAGGTGTGTAGATCCCACCAAAATTTGCCTTTTGGTGGCTAAATTTTGACATCTTTATCTTCTTTTATCTAACAACATCATATCCCTATCCTCATGTTTTACTGACAATAAAAAATGTGACATCAGCACAGGCATGGCTTTCCTCTATGGTTTACCGTCACAATTGATTTTGGGTTGGCAAGTTCACCATTCCTTTCTTGGTTTGGTCTTCCCTGTATGATTCAAGGAGGCCACATAGAAGAATTCTGCTCTGTAGCAGTCAACCTAGCTCACAGTGATTTCTAGAAGTCATATGTCGTCTTCTCAGTGCATTACTCTTGTTTATTGAGCCTTGCAGTCATAACCCTACAAGAGATAATACCCCGAGCACATTTTCTTACCCTTTTTTATCTTCTACGTGCTCCTGTTTGATATTCCTTTAGGTCATTTTTGTACTTATTAGTGTTGTTGCCTTTTCAAGCTAGAAAAGACTGACATCTCTTAGCCAATTAATAGATTTTTTTTTACATTGGTTAATTTCTAACCCTAGGTGATATGTCCTTCTAACCACATGGGTTACTGGAAATTTCTTTACTCAATGGTTCACAAGAGGTCGGCCATCTGATTGTCCTCTCTTCCAACATGTTCGCCTTTGTGTTCATTTCCTTGTAAATATTAGCCCAAGGATTTACATGTTCTTGTTGTTAACCTATAATTCGATATAACCTTATTTGCTGTAAATTATTAACTCATTTATGCAATAAATAAAATTATTTATTCAGCATTTTTATGTTGCTTTACTTGCTTACGTCTAGGAATATAGTTCCATTTTTTATTTATTTCATTGTTGCTTATGTTACTAGTCACTTTCACTAGGACACACGCACAATGAATCTCAAAAGGACATGAACAATCACTCTTAATTGAAAGTGTTCTTTGAGTTCCATACATTAATCATTGGGGCTCATATCAATGAGAAGCTAGACCCCTAAAAATTAAAATCAACCCAATATGATACAATGGATTAGGTAGGTGAAATTTTACTTTTTTGTGCATATCGTCTTCTTTAGAGTTCTTGTTGAGACCACTCTTCGCTTTTCAACGTAGACTTCTCTCGATTCTTCTATTGCCATCTATGTTATTCTCTTTGAGAGCCCATATTTATATAAATATTAACATTAACTTCATATATTTTCTTAGTAGTTATGGAGATTATTACAATGGATATCCCAAGTTAGTTGTCTTAATGTATGCTTTATGCCTTTTTTCAATGTAGTCCTAATTGATGCCATTCATTGAAATTTTAGAAATTAGAACAGTAAAAGAAATGTTTAGAAATGCGTCTTAGAAT
This sequence comes from Phalaenopsis aphrodite, assembly GCA_003013225.1. Lineage (NCBI taxonomy): Eukaryota > Viridiplantae > Streptophyta > Magnoliopsida > Asparagales > Orchidaceae > Phalaenopsis > Phalaenopsis aphrodite. The sequence goes on along the minus strand of NEWO01000036.1, from coordinate 1,380,350 downwards.
TTCTAGAACAAAGACGAGTGTGATATATAATTTGAATGAGCATTCTATTATCAATTATTTTTCAATATTGTTAGACGATTAAATGACACTTGGGTGCAATAGGCTTAATTATCTTAGATTTGTTATAGAAATAAGTAGAGATTTAGTGATATACCTTCTATAGAAACTGATTCAACATAAGTATCTTGGGTGTCTTGCATGATAAGAGGACGTCATTGAGACTTAAACGGTAAATTCTATAAAATTGTAAGTCGGCGATGTATATATTCCAATGTCGGGCTATAAAAAATTCATCAATATTTAAGTTGAGAGTGATAGAAATGAAAATGTCAGGATAGATGTGGAAAAATTAGAAAAGATAAGTGTAGAAATAATTACTTTATAAAAAAAGTTGGGTGGCATTTTTTAAAGATAATTGGTTGAATATAAACTAAGGCGATTGATAACTTTGCAACTAAAAGGTGAAAATTATGTATATTAGATGAGCTGAGAAAATTAATATTGGATATTAAAAAAAAACATATACCTGAGATTGCATTCATCGAAGTTGTTTTAAATGCTTTACGAGGTGTAGATTTAATGCAAACAAATGAAAGTTGATTATTCATATTGAAAACCCTAATGGTTGTTATAAAGAAGATGATAATGATGAATTACATTACTAGTTAATATCTTATTAATTAGCTTTATTAGTTTTAAATAAATCAAATAATTTATTTATTTTGCCATATATTGTTTAATTAACACTATTTAGGGGGTTGGGTGGTGTATTTTCATCACTAAAATGGTGGAAAATGCTGAAATTTGAAAAAAAGGCTTCTCCAGAAACCTACTGACCTAAAACTGAGTTGTGAACTACAACAGCTAATCCTGCTAGACCAAACAACCAAAACTAATTCTGTCATCCTAAAAGGCAGAATCAGCAGCTAAAATCATTACCAAATAAGACCTAAAAATGATTTTCAAAATTGATTTTAAGGCTTCTTTAATATTTATTATGTTGTTCGTGTTTTTTCTTGTTTGTACTTAATTAATGTTGGATGGTCTTTAGTTGTATATAGACTCTTTACTTTCTGTATTTCAACATTTATTTCTGATGTCTAGATGTGACAATAACTGTCATAATCTTCGAGTCATTCTTATTATGCAGGAACCAACTTTTCATCTTTCTTCTTGAACAGGAGACTCCCCCCAAAAGATCAGTGTGTTAGCAAATTCATTAACTGATGCATTGAAGCTTGTATCATTGATTGGTATGCTTTTAGAATTACTTGCCCCTTTTGTCAACAACTTCTTTATTTGAAATGTTATTTGTTTAGATTTAAGTTTGCTACGAAAACTATATGATTTAGTAATATTTCTTGTGCTCTGTTGGATTTTTGAATGTCCATCTATGCAAACCTCTAGGGGTGGAAAGGATGAGAACAGGCTGTTGAAGGTCTTATTGTCTTAATACTTTTGGGCATTATGGCTGTTAAAAAAACTAATTGAATCGGTCGGATAGCATCAGCTCTGCTTGTTATGGCTTGTTTGTGTTCATTCTGTTTTAGTCATTCAAACAAACTAAACACGCCTAAACTTATCTAAACACCATTTACGAGCTCAGCATATGGAAAAATAAGTACAAATTTTGGTTTATGTATTGTTGATTATCTCATTAATAGTTAGCTTAATGATTCTTTACTTTGTAAAGGAAGGCTTACAGACATACCACTCAATTATTATGTATTTACAGATCTAATACCTCAACTTCAAATTTTACATATATGCATCCTTACCCATGCATTTTTTTTTTACATGCATAGTGCATATATAAGGCCTTAAACCCAAAATCTTTTGATTGAAAGACAAAGCTCTCAACCACTAGGCCAAATTGGCTGACATCCTTATCTATATGCATGAAAAAGTGCATTTCACTTTTTTAAATTTAAAATAGTGGTCTTTTTGATGTTATATGAAAAAATTGGGTGATCTAATGTAAAAAGTAAGTTTAGGTGTTGGATATATAAATGCATAGGAATTGGGTGGTATTTATGTAAATGTCCCTTTTTTTAATCTCATCTAATTTCTTTGCCATCTATTTTGTTGTATTATTAAATCATTGTAGGTCTTGTAGCCATTGCTTTTGGCCCAAGTTACTCATATTGTCTCATGAGACTACTCTATGGAAAGAAATGGAGTGATGGACAAGCTTCAACTTTGCTGAGTTACTATTGCTTTTATATCATTACTTTAGCCACAAATGGTTAGTACTCTTTGTTCTCTAGCCCGTTTAGAATTCTAGACGGACTAAAACCTTTTTAACTTTCTTTTATTTGTATGCATGTATTTTGATTTTAAAAATTTTAAGCATCCAATTTCCCTTATTTTCTCTTTGAATTCTTATCGATTTTTCTTGGTTTAAGTCTAATGTATTCTAGATCTATGACATGTATGATTTATTGTAATTCCAATGTTGCTTAAGGTGGCACTATATTGAAGCCATAATTTTGAGGTCTCCTAGCATTGAAATTTTAAATTACCAACAACAACAAGCCTTCATCTCACTAAGTGGGGTCGGCTAAATGAATTCCTTTTTTCCATTGTGTCATAATAAGTGTCATAGTTTCATTTAATTCTAATGAATTAAGATCAATTCTTATACAACATGCCCAAGTTTTTTTGAGGTCTACCTCTACCTTTCTTAACATAAGTTCAATCTAAAACATTTCCTCTCCTAATCAGATCATCGGATGGTCAACGTTTAATGTTACCAAACTATCTTAGACGGCTCTCTTGAATCTATTCTTCCACTGGAGCTAGAAACCTTTCACGAATATATTCGTTTCACATTTTGTTTCTAACATCCACCTAAGTATATTCTCATCTTAACAACACTTAACTTAGTTTTATGCTTCTCTTTTATAGTCTAACATTCCGCGCCATAAAGTATTGCAGGTCTCACCACTATCTAATTAAATTTTCCTTTGAGTTTGAGCGGTACATGTTTATCACACAATAGACCCGATGCATTCCTCCACTTTAACCATCCAACTTGAATTCTACTAATATCACCACCACTTTGAATAATAAATCCGAGATATCTAAAATGTTCCTCATTTTAGATTACCAACAACAATAACAATATTCGTTACCCCAATAAGTGGGCTCGACTACATGAATCCTTTTCTCCATTGTGCCCTATTTTCCTTTAATTCTAATAAATTAATATCATTTATTATTAAATATGCCCAAATTTTTTTAGGTCTATCTCTGTCTTTTTTAGGTTGTATTTAAAACATCTACTCTCCTAACTGGATCATCAGATAATCAATATTTAATGTTACCAAACCTTCTATGACGACTATCTAATCTTGTCCTCCATTGGAGCTTCAACAACCCTTTCACAAATACGTGCATTTCACATTTTGTCCCTAAGTGTCAAGCCACTCATCTACCTAAGCATTTTTATCACAAAAACACTCAACATAGTTTTATGCTTACTCTTTTAAAAGCCACCATTCTGCATCATAAAATATTGTAGGTCTCACCACAATCTTATAAAATTTACCCTTAAGTCTAAGCGGTACTTTTTCTGTTAAACTATAGGCCTGATGCTTTCCTCCACTTCAACCAACTAACTTGAATTCTTCTAATAACATCCCCATCTATATCAAAATCACTTTGAACAATGGTCCCGAGATGTCGAAAACGTTCACATCTTTTAATGATTTGATCCCCCATAGTTACAATTCAGCCACTAGATCTGCCACAACTAAAATTACATTCTATGTATTCAATTTTAGATCTACTCAATTGAAGGCCTTTAGATTTCAATGGTAGACCTCCATAATTCAAGTTTTTCTTGAACTTTTTTTCTTATCCACAAGAATGACATCATTAGCAAAAATCATACACCAATGTACATTCTGCTCTAAATGTCTTGTAGCATTATCCATAATTAAAATGAAAAGATATTGGCATGAAGCTAATCCTTGATGTAGTACAACTGACATAGGAAAATACTTGGTCAATTCTCTTTCTGTTTGAACACAAGTAACAAGTCTAGTATACATATTTTTTGTGAATTGAATATAAGTTATATCAACAACTATTTTTTTCTAGAACGCTCTAAAGGAATTCTCTTGGAACCTTATCGTAAGCTTTTTCTAAATCAATAAAACTCATATGTAGATTCTCCTTACTCTCTTCGTGCTTCTTTATCAAATCTCTCAATAAATGTATAGCGTCCATGGTAGACTTGCTCGACATAAATAAAAATTTGTTATTAGAAATGTTTGTATCATATCTTAACCTATGTTCAATTGCTCTCTCCTATATTTTTAATGTATGACACATTAACTTAATTCATCTCTAATTTGCATTCTTGTGCATCCTCTTTATTCTTCAAAAAGGGGGCCAAAATGCTCTTCTTCCACTCCTCAGACATCTTTTTAGTTTTTAAAATAATATTAAAGAGTTTAGTAAACCAAGAAACTCCCAAATCTCTTAAATATTTTCACACTTCAATTGGGATATCAATAGGTTCTACTGATTTTCTACCATTGGTTTCTTTAAAGCCTCATCAACTTTCTTTTTACTAATGCGATAATAAAAATATAAAGTTTTATTTTATTAACGATATTAAGATCACTAAGGTTGATCTTATTTCCAGGAAATTTCATTGGAAAATTTATTAATATTTGTCATCCACCTATGTTGAATATCTTCCTCTAAAAAACATACTTTTTAATTTTCATATTTAATACACTTTATTTGAATTAAATTTTTATTTTTCTTTTCTCTTTGGTTGGCTGGTTTATACATATATTTTTTACTTTCTTTAGTATCTAATGTATTATAAAAAACTCATTTTAAATTAACACTCATAATAAATTCAAAATTTCAGGCATGCCCCCAAAATCTTTGCTATTTACAACCCTTTTACTTCCATTTGTTAAGTTTTCATCCAAGTTAATGAAATTTTAAAAAAAAAAAAATCTCAATCAATTTTTTTTCATTTTTGTCAAATTCCATGATTTGATTGTCACACGAAAATCACATAATTTCGCTATTTAATAAGGTAAAATTTAGTGACGTGTGAATAAATGTGTCCAACTTTTAAAGGGATTGCAGTGGTCTGGTTCATTTGTTCCTACTTTAATTCCCGTGTTGCTTTTAGAGGCACTATTCTGAAGGCATAATCAAGAAATTACCTTTTTTTTTTAACCTTTGAACGTACACCACTATTAATTTGTACTGTAGGTTGAGTGGTTGTTTTGCTGTTTCTATTGATATTGCGAATGATTTGTAGGGCATATTATAAGGCTTGTTCTTACTCCATTTTGGAGAAGCAAATGCTGGAGAAAGAAAATTTATTAGCTCACATTTGTTCTTATTTTTTTGGGAAGATTTACATACATACCACTCAATTTGTAGTTATTTACATATCTAACACCCAAACTTCAATTTTTACATAAAAAATTTCACTTTCTAAAAGTTAAAATTGATGTATTTTGATGTAATTCGAAATTTGGGTGTTATAATCGTAAAATGTTAAGTTTCAGTGTTAGATATGTAAATACATGGGAATCAGATGTTATTTTTGTTTTTTCAGCAGAATCTTACAATTCCTGATCCTGTCTTCGTGCTGTCATAAGAAAATTCATGATCAAAACATAATATAAATAATGATTCAGTTACAAGTCTCTGCTCGGCTTGCCCTTTTTTTCATATAGTGGCATTTATATTTCCAATTTTCTGTAGGATAATGTGAGGGAATTTATCAAAACACGTCATTGGCTTCTAATTTTTGGTCAAAACTTAATTTTCGTTTGTGGAGAGGGAGGAAATTAGCAGGATGTATTTTTGTTACTTGAGGATGTGGCTAACATAGAATTACCATATAGTCTTCAATCTCTCTCTCTCTCTCTCTCTCTCTCTCTCTCTCTCTATATATATATATATATATATATGTCTGTGTGTTTGCGCGCGCACAGTTTACTGAATGAAACTCTGGCACTTTTTTGATAGGCATTCTTTTTAGTTTTCTTGCTGACAAAAATGATGATTCCAATTCAAGACAAGTTGGAAGGGTAACTAAAAGTTTTTTTCCAATGTTTAATATCTATTAATGCTTTTGTTATTTTTTTCATTTAATAAATTTTCAGAGTTCTTTACCACTATTGGTTATGTGCTGCCTTGCTACTTATTTAGCTGTGAAGTGGAGACTTCTCGTAACATCTTTTAAGTTCTTCCGAAAACATTGCTTTACTGCTGCACAGCTTTATCTTGAAATTTCCTGCTACTTATTTATTGACTTATTCACTTTCATAGATTTAATATTGAATTTAGTATTTTAATATTGTGCTGCAGGTACATCTGAAGCATTTTTGCATGCTGTTGCGAATGAAAGTCAATTAATACAATCAAATCTTTCATTGTTCCTTTTTTCTGGAATATATATTATACTTAATATTATTTTGGTGCGGCCTGCTGGAGCTTTTGGTCTAATTGTCGCCAATTCAATAAGTATCCTTTCTATGATCCCTCCGGAATAGAGGTATATGACACGGTGATTATCTTTAAAAAATAGTAATAAATACTTGTGTAAATTTGACTTGCACTACAACGCCTTTCTAACCACGTGCCTATTATTTAAAATTTGAAGTAATATTAGACTATTAGTCATTGAATTGTTCACAGACAAAAAATCTGTAATTTTTTTTTATCATTTATTTTATTTTTTGTTAAAAATTTAGTCTAAGATGGACAATGTGGTAATGTTGTAAAATATTGGTGATAGATGCTTGCACCGTGATACTTGAAATTATTTTTTTGTGCTCTGTAGAACCGTTTATAGGCGGGGAGTATTATTGGTCAATGTGGAATCAGGTCTTTTTCATGCATTTACATAAATGGGTTCATTTGGGGTTGTTGTAGCCTTCTATAAAGGTGATTGTGAGGTTGTTGTTCGGTGTTTTTTTTTTAAGTCAGACAGTAGTTTTCGTAGAACCACCTCACTTTTGTAGATTTGATTCTTAAAGTATGCTTTCAACTATAAAAATGTCCAAGAAAGTAATAGTTAAAAAAATATGTGGCAATGATCTAGAAGGAAAGGAGCGAAAAATTGTTCCAAACAGACTCCAAAGTCTTATTTGGTATATTCATTGTAGCTTTTTATTTGCTTTTTATACAGTGCTTTGGAAAAATAAAAATAATAATTTGTATTAATTATGAGTATAAATTTGTGTAATAACTGATAAATATTCCATTAGAATGTTCGAATGAATGAGTTTATTACTTCCATCTGATGTCATGAGATGAAAATGCTCCTTTTAACTTGATTCCTTGACCGATTGAAGATATGATTTTGAGAATTACATACTCTGCAGTATTTATAAGTCGTTACTTCAAGGTATGTAATCATGTATTCTCATATTCTTGTTTTATTTACATTTTATCATTATGTTTCTTATTAGTTTTTTATTCTTTTTATTTATGCAGGGATCTTCGTTTTCCTTTCTTCAAAGCTTGCCATCAGGCTGGATAGTATTGCTTCTTTCTGGTGCTGTAACACTCATCTCTGAGAGAATGGTTCTAGACAGGGAAAACTTCTGGCATTCTTTTCTGATTCATCTTTCTATTGGCGTCTTGTGCTTCTGCATCTCTGCCATTGTCATGTATGTGTTGCTTTCTTCTATGCGTTATTTTGCTGTAATTACTCTATCTAAATTTTGATCCATAAGGGCCCAGTTGGTTCCTTAGGAAGCTTGAAAATATATAATAAGAAGGATTGAATTTTTAGGTTCTATCATTTGGTTAGATTTAATTAAGGGGCATTTACATACATACCACACAATTCCTATGTATTTACTAACTTCTAAACTTTGCTATTCACATTTATAACACCCAAAATTTTCGTATCACATCAGAAGGGCCTCTATTTTAACTTTTAAATCATGAAATACACCTTTTCATCCCTAGATAGGGTGCCATGTATAAAAAAATTGAATTTTAGATGGTCGATATGGAAATACATAAGAATTGAGTGGTATGTATGTAAATTCTTTCAAAGGTTAATATAATTTTTGAACTAAACAAACACTTTCATCATGCTTCGAAAGTGATTATTTCATATTTCGGAGTCAAACTAAGTGAAAACGAAATAAATAATAATTTAAAAATATATTTCCTTTCTACAAACCGCCAAATGAGCCCGAGCATCTTTATCTATTGTATTCAAGTTATATTTAACTGCGTTTGAAACTTTAGCGATGAATACGAGCTACAGATTTCTATCTTTTGATCTAAATAAGTGTTGCTTCTTTTTTTTTTTTTTTTTTTGGCTGAAACCTGAAAACAGCTATCGCCGAGAAAGGCAATTTATCAACAAAATTGTTCGCATTCGTACCCATAGTGATTGAGGTTCTAAGCTTATTTGTTCATGAAGGTCACCATGGCGCATCAAGGGAGGCATAACTTATTGCTTTTTTTTAATATATATATATATATATATTTGTTTGAATTAAAGATTGCACGTTTTTCTCATAGCAAAGCTGACTTCTAAACCAAATTATTCAATTTCAGCTTCACAACTTTGTATTCTATCTCTTTTTAGTTTTATAGTAAACGCTGAGATTTGTCACCTCAAATTCGTTTATTGTTAGCAGTTTACTAATTTTCTGCTTTGCTAACTGAGTTTATTACACTTTGTACTGTTTGTTGAACATGTAAATTTAAGCCCGTAATAAGAACTTGGTTTTTCTTTTTGGAATAAACGGGAGCTTGTATTTAATTATGTTGAAATGTTGAATCTGTGTTTATCCTGGGAAGACACTTAATGAATAGAACGTAGGAAGTAAGGGAGAATGAAAATAGAGAAAAAGGAGACAACTGCATAGCAACTTGGCCCTTTGAGGAAAACTGGGGTATTCACAGGCTTTTATGGCCTATTTTATATTATTGAAGATTTGGGTTACAAAGAGGGGGTGACCACTGAAAGAAGGAAAAAAACTCCTAATACACAATGGTTTCTTATTTATAGGAGATAAGAGGCAATATGTAAAGTTACATGTTTTACCCTTGCTTTAGAGGGGTTGTATATAGATATTCTAGTCTTTTTGTTTGTCTGAAACTATCGCTCGGTAGCCACCGGATAGGTCGGTTAAAACGACTTTGGTCGGTTCTTGTTCAGGGTGGCTGGTCGGTTCTTGTTTGAGATGGACTGTGAGCTTATTTGATTATTGACCTTTGATATCATTTGAAGGAGCTTCTAGGGTGGTTCTGGTTATGTTGGTGTGGCTAGAGCGTTGGAGTTAAGACTTTGGTTTGATCGTTTTCTTCATGTCCGTCGGTATGGATGCCTCCGTCTCCTGTGGGGTTCCGAACCTAGCCATTTTTATCTTTTGTATCTTGGTTGATTTTGGGCATTTAAGACTCTTAGTTTGGTAGGCTAGCACTCGGTTCGACATGTGAAGTCTCATGTTTTCTGCGAGAGGATCCTTTATATATCCTCCTTAATCTGACTATTAAATTACCTTGAGATTTGCGTTGACATAGTTTTTGTATGCATATTAAGTTTTCGATTTTATTGCTCATTGAAAATAACAACTGCAGTAAAACTAAGAGGATTTCAAATAGAAAAAGTAAATCTCAATTATCATATTTAATGATTCAACAATTAAACATTTTAGATTTTTTTGTCAATGACCCTCATAAATTCGGCATGATGAACTTTCTCTAATACTTTGCATGGCTTTTTTAAGAACCGCTTGACTCTCTGAATGTCCTTTATAGAGAAAGGGTCGAATCCCTCGCCCAAATTCATGGTCTAAAAAAAAATGTTTGCAGTCCTCGGGATCAAGTAGCGCAGCCTGGAGGGTGAGCCGAAGAAGAAATGTGCGTCATTTGACTCAATCTGAGTGGTCTCAGAAAA
>NEWO01000036.1:1336429-1369982 GCA_003013225.1 Phalaenopsis aphrodite | reverse complement strand
TAGTTTCCATTATACAGAGAGAAAAAGAACCCGTAGCATGTAGGTAAAAATTGGAAGTTGCTGCACCTAAATGTTAACCAACAGCAACCAGCTAAAAAGTGCAACCCAACTGCCAGATAAATCCTAAAAACCAGTGAAGGGAGAGAGGGAAACAACCGTCTCACCAATTTTGGGTGTTGCTGAAGTTTTACCAAACCCCTAAAATGACTTCCCTGGATCTAGTAATAGACAAATAAGGACACCCATCTCGATTATATAATAAGCCATTATGCCATTAAGACTGCTGGCATGAACCCGTAAAAGCATTGAAGTGTGAATATGTCATGTAATTTTAGGGGCATTTACTAAAGCCCATAAAATGACTTCCCTGGATCTAGGTGCTGCACCTTTTTTTTTTTAATTTATAACACCCAAATCTGTCATGAAATATGACATATATCACTATTTTCACTTTTAAAAAGTGAAAAACATGTTTTTTTGTATGTATGAATAAGGTGATATATATGTGAAAGACAATTTAGATATTAGATATGTAAATAGATAAGAATCCAGTGGTATCCTTGTAAATCCTGCATTAATTTATTGATAAAACAGTAGGATGCACACTCCACTCATTTTAATTATATATTCCAAGCTTTGAAATTGCAACCTTGCATGCATTCATACTATTTATTCAGCTAAGCAGTAAATTAAGCACATCGGCTAGTAATATAAGCAAATAGATCCCTGCATCATCCAAAAAACATTGCTTTCTATGAAAGAAACGGCCCATAAAGAGAATCTAATCATCACTCCATACCCACATATCTATCTTTCAACTTTGAAAACAATAAAATTGGAACAAAAAATGAATGTGAAAATAATAGCAAGTGTCCAAAGTTCAAAGCTATAATAATAATGTAAATTCTTAGCAATGAATCCAATGATAGGTCTTGTATAGCGTAAACTTAGCTATGTTGGCTTCATATGTTTGGTAGTTGAATATTCAGTTTTTCCTCATCAAGTATCTCTTGCTGAAAAGAAATAATGAAAATAAAAATTAATATCTACTATTGTGAATAAATAAAATACACCAGAAAGTAGAAAATTGTATACTTAATGAAAAAATTACCGTTAATGTCTTTGCATTTTGTTGAGTAGATCAAATCCAACTAGATGCACAAATCAATGCATCAACGGTTTTAGTGGATAAACTACTTTTGTAATCATCCAACACCCTACCGCCTGCACTAAAAATTGATTCTGAATCAACCGTGGTTATAGGTATTGATAGAATATCTCGAGTCATAATTGAAAGTTAGGGATACTTCAATGTATTCATCTTCCACGAATCAAGTACATCAAAATTTTCATTAGCACACACAAATAATCACTCAATGTATACTTGTAAATCGAGTTTTGATGGTTCCACAGAACCAGAAGCTACAACAAAATATTGAAACTCAGATATTGCTACAAAATGACTTGAGGAACTTGTAGGATTAATTGCAGATGAAACATTGCAATCAACAACATAATCTGCATATATTTCACACAAGACATCTTGAATTGTTTTAAGATTTTGCTCAACCTCATCATGTGAGTATATCTTCGGGAATATGCAGCTAATAAATTTTAGTTTTAATCTACGATCCAAAATTGCTGCAATAGACATAAGAAGATTACATTCCCCCAACATTTGTTGAATTTGATTTCCATACTCATAGGCATATTCCTCATGTAATCATCTTCTGACAATAACTTCTCAATCAAAATCTTCTTTACATGCAAAACTGCAGGTAAAAATAAATTGGAAGTAGGATATAGAGTGCCAGAGATCATTTTTGTAACATTATTGAAAACTGAAAGAAATTTTCTGATTTTTCCATATTTAACCCATTCTGAATCAACAGACAGTCATTTGTAGTTACCATCTCGAATTGCGTACTGATAAAAAAACATTGCGATAAATAAATGCGGACTCCAACATATTGAAAGTTGAGTTCCATCTAGTGGAAACATCAATGGACAGTGACATTGTAATTGCAACTCCTAATTATTTTGCCACTTCTACAAACTTATGCAATCTTGCAGGAGATTTTTTCAGATACTTCATAGACTCTCTGATATTTTGGATGATTTCATGAACCTTTTTTAGTCCATCTTGGACCATTATATTGATAATATGCGCGCATCATCTTACATGAAAAAAAAACCACGAAAGTGCAGTTTTCTGCGTGATTAAAAATTTGTTTTTAAAGAACTAGCTGTCACATCATTATTACTCACATTATCTAAAGTAATTATATATATTTTATCCCGAAGCTTCCACTCCAACAAACACTCACAAATAACATCACAAATGTAAGTGTCGGTATGTTGAGGCTCTAACTCAATAAAGTCGATAATAACCTTCTTTATCTTCCATGTTTCATCGATATAATGGGCAGTCAAACACATATATTTGATAGTCTGATTAGAGGTCTAACAATCTGCAGTTAATGAGACATTGCGAACATCTTTAAGGCGAGATTTAAGTTTTTTCTTTCTCGCACTCGTAAACTTTAATGCAATCATTTTTTATTATGTTTCTTGAAATATTTTGAAAGTTAGGATTCAAAATTTTTCAACAATATATTGAACCAAGTATGTTCAACTATCATGAATGGATACTTATGTACAATTATCATTTTCGCAATCACCTCTCTTATGAGTTGTTGATCATAATTTTTAGGATCATAGAAAAAAATGAATCTATGGTTCACCCTGAACTTCCAAAGGCAAGAAGTTCAGTAACTTTTGTCTCTTGTCTGATAAGTCAACTTGTTGTTGACTCTTTGCTTTTAACTTTTGTCTCTTGTCTGATAAGTCAACTTGTTGTTGACTCTTTGCTTTTATCTTAGCACATTCCTTAACATGCGTAAAAAATTGCGAGGTTGAACCTGACTTTGGTTTGACGATTTTCACCCTATAGCAAATGCATTGAACATATGAACCCCTTTTAAAATTGATTTAATATCTATAAAATACTCCCAGACAACTGATTTTCTGTTTCTGTCTTTCGTGCCTTGTATTTCAGTATTAGTGTTTACAACAGTCAGTTCAATAGGTTGAGAACTATCAATTCATTCTTGTATTGCAAGTGGCAAATGTTCGTCATTTAGTACAGATTGAGAATGTTTAAAATTTAACATTGTAAATATCTATATAAAAAAATATAATATTAAATGATGTGTAATATACAAAAAAAGTAAATGCCCTTCAAATTAAAAAGAAAATTAAAAGAACATGATGTGTAAAACACTTTTGTTATTTACAAATTATATCTCATATTGTTTAAAAGAGCATGCCTTTACGGGAGCCTAAGGTTGCAATATGTAAATTTACCCTAATGTTCGTCAAAAAGTACTAAATAGCGTCAACTATAAAGTATATTGAGCTAGATCTATTGCCTTTAGCTTTTTTTTGCTACAATAAAATGATAAAACTCGAAGGGAAGATATGGTACCCCTGGAAGTTGAGCCCAAGAAGCAAGACTCGATGGGAAGCTACCATGCCCTTGGAAGTTGAGCCCGAGAATCAAGACTCAACAGAAAGCTACAGTACTACTAGAAGTCAAGCCTAAGTGCCAAGGCTCGACGAGAAGCTACCATGACCATGAAAGTCGAGCCCAAGAGGCAAGACTCGATGAGAATATATGTACTCCTGGAAGTTGAGCCTAAGAGACAAGACTAGATGGGAAGATACGGTACTATTGAAAATCAAGACCAAGAGGAAAGACTCAATAAAAAGTTATCATGCCCATGGAAGTTGAGCCCAAGAGGCAAGACTCGACAGGAAGATACAGTACTCTCGGAATTCGAGCTCAAGAGGCAAGACTCAATGGGAAGATACAATATTCCTTGAAGTCAAGCTCAAGTGGCAAGACTCGACGAGAAGCTATCATGCCCCTGGAAGTCGAGCCCAAGAGGCAAGACTTGATAGGAAGATACAATATTTTTGGAAGTCGAGCCAAAGAGGCAAGACTCAATGGGAAGATATATTTCTCCTAGAAGTCAAGCCCAAGTGACAAGAATAGATGAGAAGCTACCATGCCCCTGGAAGAAGAGTCCAAGAAGCAAATATCGATGGGAAGCTAGTAGTGGATAAGATCTTCAATAGAAAGACTCCACGAGAGCATGTGGTTGATAGTGTCTCTAATCAAAGACCTCAGAAGGCTACAAGCCTCAGAAGACTATAAGCCTCAAAAGACCAACTACATCAAAGACCTCAGAAGTCTATAAACCTCAGAAATCACAGGTACATCAAAGACCTCAGAAGACTATAAGTCTCAGGAGACACAAATACATCAAAGACCTCAGAAGACTATGAGCCTCAGAAAGCATCAGCGAATTTCAGATCTTAGAAGGCACAAGCTTCGAAAGATACACACCGAGGAGGAAATAAATCTTAGAAAAACACAAGTCTAAAAAGGTACATGGTTCTTTTTATAAAGTACATGTGCCAACTTTAATTACAAAATTCTGCACTATTGAGAAACCACAACATCCCAAATGAGGGCAAATCATGGTTCAGATGCAACATACAATTTTTTTGCATCAAGCTAGAGAAAAACGTACAGACAGACACATTATCATCATATGCAAATGTCATATCAGACAATTGAAAGGCTACAAAGGCTAACATATACTTGTACTACAAAGACTAACATATACTTGTACAAAAGTTACAACAAAGCAGCACCTCTTCGAGTGGAGTCGGCATCACCTTCCCGAAGTTCTAGTAACTTTGCAGAGCTTCAGGGGGTCTCCAGATATCGTCATCACAGAAGAATGAAAATCTGCTCTCAAAGCGAGGCGGGAAAAACTTCAACATTTCTTCATCTCCATCAGAATATGCAACAACAACAAGGAAGAAGATCTCGAATCACATACTGAGAAGGGACGGGGATAGTTTTCATCTCCACAATGCGAAAGAAGATCCTGTTGCTTGTGTTCTACGCAGGACAGTGACGACTTCAACTGCACTGCAACGAAAAAGAAGATCCAGTTGCTCGTCTGTTACGCAGGATGTGGAAAACTCTCCAGCACCGCAACACGAAAGATCTCATTGCACGTCTGCTATGCGGGATGAGGGCGACTTTCAACTACATCGCANCATCAGCGAATTTCAGATCTTAGAAGGCACAAGCTTCGAAAGATACACACCGAGGAGGAAATAAATCTTAGAAAAACACAAGTCTAAAAAGGTACGTGATTCTTTTTATAAAGTACACGTGCTAACTTTAATTGCAAAATTCTGCATTGTTTAGAAGCCACAACATCCCAAAT
This sequence comes from Phalaenopsis aphrodite, assembly GCA_003013225.1. Classification (NCBI taxonomy): domain Eukaryota; kingdom Viridiplantae; phylum Streptophyta; class Magnoliopsida; order Asparagales; family Orchidaceae; genus Phalaenopsis; species Phalaenopsis aphrodite. Next base: position 1,364,673 of record NEWO01000036.1, on the reverse strand, counting down.
GAGGGCAAATAATAGTTCAGAAGCAACATACAATTTTTTTGCATTGAGCTGGAGAAAAACGTATAGACAGGCACATCATCATCATATGCAAATGCCATATCAGACAATTGAAAGGCTACAAAAACTAACATATACTTGAACAAAGGTTACAACAAAGCAGCACATCTTCGAGTGGAGTCGGCATCACCTTCTCGAAATTCTAGTAACTTTGCAGAGCTTCAAGGGGTCTCCAGATATCGTTATCACAGAAGAATGAAAATCTCTTCTCAAAGCGCGGCGGGAAAAACTCCAACATTTCTTTATCTCCATCAGAATGTGCAACAACAACAAGGAAGAAGATCTCGAATCACATGCTGGGTAGGGACGGGGATAATTTTCATCTCCACAATGCGAAAGAAGATCCCGTTGTTTGTCCTACGCAGGACAGTGACGACTTTCAACTGCATTGCAACGAGAAAGAAGATCCAGTTGCTCATCTGTTACGCAGGACGTGGAAAACTTTCTCCAGCACCGCAACACGAAAGATCTCATTGCACGTCTGTTATGCGAGATGAGGGCGACTTTCAACTGCACCGCAACGCGAAAGATCTCAATGCTCTCCTATTACGCAAGATGGTGACAACTTCAATATGCCTTGTAATGCAAAAGATCTCATTGTTCGTCTGCTACATAGAACGGGGTGACTTTCTCCCGCACCGCAACGCGAAAGAAGATCTCGTTGTTCGTCTGTTGCGCAGGATGATGACGACTATCTTCTACAACACAACACAAAAGAAGATCCCGTTGCCTGTTTGGTACACAAGTCAATGACGGCCTTCTTTTTCAGGGAAATCCCAGATCACTTGTTAGGCAGGGATGATGACTCCACCTCTAACCTCTCCTTCATGCCTATTTACAGGCTCAAAAAGTGATTCAGCCATTAAATGCTCATTTAAAAAAAAAAAATCAACTCCCTCCCGCTGCGCTTTCTCTTCCCGTTGTTCGACTCCAGCCCATGCTTCCCGACGATCCCGATTAGCTTCCTGCTGTTTGGCGATCCCGCTCACAATTCCGTCGGCCCACCCTCTGTCGCCATTTCCTAATTTCGCCCGCCATCGGATCTGTGCAAAAGCTATGTTATGCATGGACTTATCACTTATGCGTGTAATTAAAAGGATTATCGAAGCAAATAAAAGACTCATATTTGGAAACATTATCAAATCAATAGGAAAACTATCAGAGCAAATAAAAACTTATCAGAGCATTTAAAAAATTATCAGACCATTGCGTAAAAAATTAGATATATATATATATGTATAATAATAATAATAATAATAATAATAATAATAATAATAAAGATGAAAAAAAGTGCTTCAAATCTGAATATTTTTTGACGATGAAATTGATCTCGTCCGAACATAGAGGGCATCTGATACGTCGTCAATATATTTCTATTGTTCAACACGAATCTCGAAGTAATTTTTTGAGCAAAAAAATATTGAAACTTCAATCAAGAGTCGTCCACAGTCCTAATTTCAGCAAATTTATAGTCAAATGAATTGGTTCGATGAGACGGATTTGATGATTAATTAAGTTAATGGAGTTAAAAATGAGAATGAATTAAGTTAATTTATTTAAATTGGGTAAGTTAATAAATATATACTAATAAAATAAATATATAAATGATACTTAATCTTAAAATATTATTGATATAACATATTACTATTAAATTCTAATTAATAAATTTTATTTAAATAATACATCATATATGATATGAACTTCTTATCGAACTTAATATCGAGTATTTAACAAGTTACTTATTGATCAACGAATGAGTTTATTTATGAACATAAATAAACAAATTGGACCATGTTTCATTTAACCTTCAAGTTTTAAAAAACGTCTTCAAATTTATTTATTTATAAATTTCAACAAACTTTTAAACGGGACGAGTTTGAGTTGTTCATCGAGCGCATTGCTTCAGCCCTACCTGTGTTATATATTATTTACATGCAATGGTTTGATGAAAAAACAACTTCCATCTCTTGCAAAAATCTCTTTAAAGGAGTTAGTTTGCTACAAAGGACTTGTGAATAATTAAGGTTTCAGAACTATAACGTATCTTTTTCTATATTATTTCTTATTTTCTAATATAAAAGAAGTACAAATAAAAATGTAATACGATGAAAGGTTTATAATCAATGATCTTTTAAATGCTGGTTGTCAAAGCACAAATCACACATTTGATTTGACACCAATATCATATGAAGTTGAATATATTTGACAAGCCATCGTTTCTCAATAACTAACCTCACATGCATTTGGAATGAAAAGGAATCCATTTTATTATAATTTGTTCAACACATATAGACAAGATCTTCATCAGGATCCAACACTTATCATGTTATAATACACAGTCATCCAGCCGCATGAAAAACAGCCTCACACCTGCGTAAATGAGGTGGGTCATGGTGAATATATTGAAATGAATCCATATCTACGTGCATACCACCAAATTTCTATATATTTACATATCTAAAGGCTAAAATTTACTTTCTACATTTATACTACCCAATTGTTTCATATCTCGTCAAAAATACCACCATTTTAACTTCTAAAAAGGGAAATACACATTTTCGTGCATGGCTAAGGTAGGATGAAAGTAAAAAAAAATGAACTTTGGGCATTAGATATGTAAATACATAAGAATTAAGTGGTATGCATGTAAATATTTCTAATAATAACAGTATTAATTGATTGGAAATAATTTCAGTTTGAGGTTAAATACATAACAAATCCCATGAGAGGTTAGCATACCAAGAAGAAAATCATCAGCAGGAATGAGTGCTTAACGATTCATTCTTTCCAGGAATACGGAGCACGATCAACCACTAAGTAATCTCCTCGAATGTCTTTAGCAACTCTAATCTCTTCATCCATATATATAGATTCAAACCTTAAAATAAACAAAAAGGCTCTGTTAAAAATTCTCAATAACAAAAATAACAGCATACAGTTCATGGAACCAAAGTTTTTCATGATTATCTTTCATCCTTCAAAGAAGGAAAATACATCAAAAAACCATTTTCATTTCATCAAGCAACCTAATTCTTCATCTTCCCACTTCAAATTGTCAGATAGTTGAGCAAAAAGAGGTTAGATGAAACTAAACTTATTTGTAATAAAAACAGATAAACCCTGTAATATAATTGACCAGTAGTTGCAAAACAAATGATTTCATCAAAATTATTGTTAAAAGTGTAGAACATGTTGAAATAACCGTGCCATGCTCGTGCCCCTTCAACGACGGTAGTTAGTAGAGACTAAATGCAATTCAACTAAATTGGATTTAAGAGATGATTGTTTCTTAAGCCCTACCACACAGTCTTAAACATAAGCAAATTAGTTATAAAATAAATTTAAAAAATTCGTGTTTGGTGTTGCTGTATTAGTTCAAGGCATCTACTTAAAAAAAGAACAGAGTCCTCTATCAATGAAGCAACTTTAAATGTTAAATTTATAGTATTCATCAACAAAGATAAACTAAAATGTTGAAAATAAATACACTACAAATGCTCTTTTGCTTAAAAATTGCAAGATGGTTGTTAATTAGAGAATTTTCAGTTGTCCGATTGTCTAAAAGATAAAGATGTGATTTTGTTTTTATCTCTATTAACATGTTTAAGAGATAAAGATGTGATTTAATTATCTACAGCTAAAGGTTTCAAAAATGGCTATTGAAGACTTCAGAAAACCCAGCCCCGTTTAACCCATCTTTTTAATGCTTTTGAAATGATATTTGAAAGAAACAAGAAGTTAAGGCGATACTTTAATGCTTCCTTTAAATGAAAATTACAAAATAATTCATTCAAACCGATCCAATCGCGTGATGAATAGTACATTTAAGGGATCACACAACATGGATATAACAAAGATGGATCTTTTAAACATGAATATATATAGAGGCAAAGATGGAAGAAACATTACATGATTTGGAACATATAAGACGGCTTTTCTGGTTCATAAATTGATGATTTCTAAATCGGTTAGTTTCAATGATTCTGCCAGTATGAGAAGCTGCAAATTTATAAAATGATATTAATGATGTTGCAACAGGCATTATTGATTTAGATGCTTGAAACAGTGTCTCGGTGGGCATATTTTACATTCAATACTCTTACTTTTGAAATTTACATGATTGAAATAGGTCTGAAATTGAATGTGGAACCATGCAAAAAATTACCAAGGCCTTAACTGAATTCAGAATATTACTTCAACTGAATTGTTTCAATAAGTTGACTCAGTCATGTTTTGGACTAATGAGTTGAGCTGCTCATTACAGCGGTACAGCGAAATAAGGTCAGTTGATTTGGATAACTCCATTTCTGCAAAAAATAAAGCAGTAAAAGGAAAACCTTCATGGTGCAAAAGAGATCTACTAATCTTGAGACTTGCAACAGGAAAAATGATTTCACAATCCATAATTTACTAGCCATTGATCTTTTCATTTATGAATTATATTGCACCACCACTCCTTTTTTTCAGCTAATTCATAAACTGTGCTTTTGTTTCCATCAAATAGACAGTGAAGTCAAGAGTTAAGTAGGTTTCTTCAGAATTTCAGGTTCTTAACAGCACTATAGCAAAATTAAATAAGGTAATAAAAACTGTGATTTATTCAAAAAGTGAAAAAAAAACTTCATTTTTAGTAATTAGCACTCCTACAATCCCCTCAATTAACAAAACAGTCTGATAAATTCAGGGAGAAATCAAGAGTTCAGGAAACTTACCATCCTTGACCAAAGGGCGGCAATGGAATCTCCCATTTACTTCCCCTAAGAACTGCACTAGTAAATCTGCTCCCAAAAACCAATATGCCAAACAAATTACAATCAGCAAAAGCGCTCACACAGTTTCTCGCTAAAACTTGTAGTAAAAGCAAAAGAAATTTAATATATTCTGCAACAAAATCTCAGAACAACAATCCAATACCTAAAATTTACCCTCTGAGGCGGCTCCACTTCAATCTCTGACCTAACAAAGAAAACCCCAGAAGGCGGGAACGTGATGACATTGTTGAGAAGACCCTTCTCGACATCAATGACCTGCAAAACGTCACCAGCCTCAGTGCCGAAGAGCCGAGCATTCTTGATAATGAATAGTTGCTCCTTCTCCGTCGTCCAAAGCATTCTCCATGTGCCGGAGAGAGACGAGTCGGTCGTCACAGTGCCATCACCGAGCACAGCGAGATCATCGATGGCGCGGATGATCTCTTCTCTCTTCGAGGGGTTTGTTTGCGTCCCTAGACCTCTCTCCTGGCTCGATATGAGACGCAGGAGATCAGCCTTTGCACGAAGGGAATCGCCAGAGGTAACGGATCGGGAGGGAGAAGCTGAGCAGATGGCGGGGGAGAGGCGTCGTATGATGAGAAGTTGATTGATTTTAGGGATTTGGGGGAAAGTGGCTGCAAGAGAAATTGAGTGAGGCGCCATGGATTTTATGCGGGAGCTAGCAGCCTAGTTAACTGTCAATGTGTGTGAGAACAGAATGATTCCGGCTGAACCACGCAGATTAAATTTCTTAGGATTTTTAATTGTGAAAAAAAAATCGGCTCCAGATTTTCCCAAAATTTTTCATTATTTAAAATTCTTCATAATTTCTTTCACAACTCAAAAATTACAATGAAAATAACATGAACCAGTAAAGCTGAAGAAGATGGAATAATAAATGGAGAAAATATTGTATATAGAGTTAGAGTCTCGACGTAAGCAACGTCCAGACAAAGAAAGTGATAATCCGTGAGCGAGGATTTTTTTCTTCTCTTCCACTCTTTTGAATTGCGTCTGTTGTTCGGACGCTACTTGTCTCCATACTTCGAACGTAGTATTTTTTTCTCGTAGAAGAAAGCTAACATTCACAGTATTTGTTTAAAGGAGACGGGTAAATGACATTTTTTAGAAATAGTATTTTTTATATAATTTTTTTATTTTAATAAATGTTTAAAAATAAAATATTTTAAAAAGATAAAATTGTCACGTCAGTAAGTGATTTTGCTACGTCAACATGTCAGATGAGGTGGCGATTTTTCTTTTTCACGTCAGCAGCAAAGTCACTAGTTAAAGTGGTGATTTTATCAAAAAAATTATTGACGAATCATCACAAACGACTCCCCCCACCCCCCCAACCTAGATGTGTGGAAATGCTTCTGATATATAAAACTCTGAAAACAACCAAGGGTCACTTTAGACACCTTTTCAAAATTCGTCCATTAATTGCTTTTGACGCCTAGGCTCTAGCCTTCTAGAACTACCTAGTGCCTAGGCGCCAGGTCACATTTTTGTTTTTTCACTTCATTTGACTCATTTTTGCTTTATTTTTACTTTTTTTGCCCTTAAACTCCATTTCTCACACCTGAAATAAAAAACACACAAAAAATATTTCATTAAAACACAATTTCCTCAAAAATAAACATGAAATACACATATAAAAATAGGTAATTTTAAGTCATTTCAATTCCTTCAAACTTAAATGTAACTTGTCCTTAAATAACCCTTATAATATGTAAACCAAATATAATAATTTACAGTAGTGGCTTTCACTTAAAGAATATTATAATTTTGTCCCATAAATGTGATAGTGAAACTTTTTAAAAAATTCTTCAATAATTCAGGTTAAAACTAAAATGTCAAGATATTTAGTAATCAAGTTAGAAATTCTGATTTTCTATTCATTTCAAAAATAACTGTAATTTGTCACACTAAGGAATCTTAGAAGAATTAAAAGAAAAGAATTTTATGAGAACTCTACTAGTAAAGAGACTAATACTTTTAAAATTAAAAATAAGCTCAGAAGTGCAAATAAGTTTTTTTTTTCTTTTAAGATAAATCAAGTGAAGCCAATTTTTAATTAGGTATCTCCTCAAGCCTCTCCCTACATATTTTTCTTTTTGCTCTCTATTTTTTTTAGCTTTTTTTTTTGCTTTTTTGCTCATTACAAAGTATAATTTTTTTCAATTTTTGGCCTCAAATCACTGTGAAAGAAATTCATAGTTAATTATGATTATGTTGTTGTTGGAAGGCATCATTTGGTTTTAACGGGTTCTCATATTATCAAATAGGTCATTTGTAAAATCACTATGTGATTTCTATGTTTGTTTGTTCACTTATTATTAATAGTTGAGTTCAATTTCTCTTCTTGCATCGGCCCCAATGGTTCCTCAAAGATGTCAATCTTATAGATTGAAATAGTGTAATGTTTAATTTAATTTTTTTTACTATATGTTCTTTGCTTAAAGTTTTGAAGTCATTTCAGCAAATAGACAATACAAGAGATGCACATCATCTGTTATCTAGGACAAAGAAACAATACTATTTTTTGTGATATATGTATAAGAAGAAATTGACTTAGGAAATAGACCAACAACACATTTCAACAAAAAAGCTTGGTGTAACAGTACAAATAATTTTCAAGAGAAAATCAGAAGGGTGTATGATCAAACTCAATTAAAGAATAATGATACCAATTAAAAAAGGATAGGAAGATCTGCAAAGAACACAAAAGAGGTTCTAGTAGCCTTAGGTGGAATCCAATTAAAAATACCATAGCTGCATTAGTAGAGTGGTAGAAGGAGAAGTTAGAGATCAAATTTATTTTGAGACATATATTTAAATTTTCCTGGCACTCACACTTGATATACATAACTTCTTTATTTTGATTATATGAATGAAAAGTGTACCACATGCAAAGAAGTTTAAGTTTTGTGGAATTGAAACAAAGCTAAAGGAGAAGCTATAAGTTATGTTTAATGGGCTTGTTGTGATTCGTGAACATAATTGGACTGTTCAGGGTTCAAAAGAGCCTAGAGATAACTCAATTAATTCTATTGAGAGATCACCGCCTGACAAAAATGATAATTAGTAAATCTAGCAATGCAAGGACACCACCTTCTTTAAAAACAAGGGCAAATCGTACTAAAAAAATTAGTTCTGTGTAAATAAAAGGCAAATATCTTAGTTAGTTACAACATGTACGAACTTATCTTTTGAGGTCATCACCGCATAACAATCTTCTTATATTCTTGATGCAATAAAAATACTTAAACAAATGTCAAAGGTTTTTGAAGATATTCCCTTATATATGTACTCATTAAAGCTAATTGAAGATTCGATGAAGAGAGATGTTTTATTGACAGTAGAGAGGAGGGTCCATTACCTACGCTTCTTCTACAAAAATTGTAAGGTCTGATTACTATTGTCTATTTGTGTTTAGTGTGAAGTGCACCTGATATTTTTGTTAAACATCTGTTTATGACATTTATTTTTTGTGGCAGAACAATTGCTCTTATTATAGTCTCAATTAATGATATATTTTGGCAGAACTATTATTATTGATGCTAGCACATGTGATGGGTCATCTTACTTGATTTAAACAGTTTTAATATATTTTTTTCTGTTAATTTTCAAGCTATAAATCCCACCCTGAGAATACATAGGGAGTGTTGTAGAAAAATTATTACAGCAGTTGTATGTGTTCTCACTACATACCATGAATCATCCATCTCTTTCATGCCATGTATGAGGTCAACATTTACCGGGAACAAATAGGTAAATGAACTATCAGGGAAGCATCCAAGCCGATTCTGTAATATGTATCGCATAAGTCAAGAAAGTTTTATTGATCTTTTGAATTAACTGCACAATAGTCATGACTCTTCTAGAATGACTTGAAAGACGGTATTTGCTATAACACTTTACATTTTATCACACAATGAATCGACAAGGTTAGCATGTGAGAGATTTCAACACTCATATGAAACCATAAGTTGATATTCTCTATTGGTTTAAATGCATTGGTAAGTATGTCTTATGGAGTTATCAAGTCTGACGAGCCAACTTTCCAAAATATTTTTATAGAAATATCTTGCGATCATAGATATATGTCAGAATTTAACTTATGTCGAGATCTTTTTTATTTTCATCAAAAGTAAAAAAAACCTTTAAATTTAAATTTATTACCATTTGATATAGGATTGTATTGGTGTATTGATGGCTTAGATGTTCATGCACATGTGTCAAATGTAGAAAATGTTACATATATTGGCGTTGTGGTTTACCTACACAAAATGTAATGACAGTAAGTGAATTCAATATGTGTTTCACTTTTACATGGCTAGTTGAGATGGTAATGATCATGAAATTTGAATATTTAGGTTTGCGACACAATATCGTATGCATAACTTTTCCTTGCCCCCTCCAGGTTGGATAATTCTTTCTTAAACCTTATATTAACGATTCACATAATAACACATTGTTGATTGTCCTAACTGGGAAATACTATTTAGCGGATGTCAGATATTCGCTACAATAGAGATTTTTAAAACATTATTCCAACAGAAAATCTGGCATTCCAAACTTTGAAAGAACAAGTCAAGTTGTGCGGGGATGAAAAGAAATGTTTAGTAAACAACATTCATCATTACGAGGTGTGATCGAGAGAGCTTTTAGACTTTGGAAGAAAAAAATTCGTTATTCTAAGAGACACGTCGACATACTGCTTTGAGAAACATATTAGAATTGTACTTTGGTGACTATTTAATATATAAGAACTATCTGTTAGGTATGTAAATTTCCCTTGTTGTTTATATGTACAAGATTACAGTATATGTCATGAGCTCAAACAATTCAATAACCTCTAAGGGGATAAAACATCATCTTATTTTTTGTGATTTCAATCTATTGTGCATTGTTTCATAACTCAGAGAGGTGATAATGCAGAAAAAAAAATAATAGAAGTTAAAAAATTTAACGAACAGAGATTGCAAATTTTTTAGTAGATTGATGGACCGAGGGATACAATAGAGTAGTTAGCTGACGAAAGGATGTATGTATTTGATGATACAATGAAAAATGATGTCAAATAGATGAAGTTTCTTGTGAAGACTCTACTTTTGTTTAATTTTGTAATTATAGAATTGTTTTTATTGTTATTTTAGTTGTAGCTAATTTGATGACGTTTATGTATTTTGGAGAACAAACTATAAACCATTAAATTTTTATTTTGTAAACAAACTTCTCTTTTTGGTTGATATTATATAAATTATGAATTTCAGACTTTAATTATGTAACCCAACAATGCAGACCAGTTGATCTATTACAATTTCTTTGCAATATAAATTTTAGCACAATTTGAAGATTTGTTATAATTTAATTAATGTTCACCTTATTTTACCTTATGTTGTTCTAAATGAAAATAACTTGATAAATTATCATTGAATTTATTCCACAGACATCACTTTCAGAATTGTATTTTTCAAACAATTTAAACTAAATTATGTTTATATATTGAGGGTATTATAATCATTATGTCAACAACCAACACTTTCAGAGCCGTGCTTTTGAAACATGCCAATTGGCTCTGAAACACCAGCTTTTGAACACCCAATTTTGAACAATAATTTTTCAAACCAACTTTTCTACAACCACAGCTGAAATAAATGCACCCTAAATTCTTTTTTAATATTCCAGGGTGCGTATTACCTAACTTGTACGATAAATATACTAAAAAATACATTAAAAATTTAAAAATTGAAGTTTATCTATATTTTTAATTAAATTTATTATATTTAACTAATTGTATATGTACAATAACAGTATGCTTGACCGAATCTTTTATGGATCTAATGGTTCAAAATAAGGCACATGTTAAAAGACGAATCCTAAGAAATGTAGGGGCACGTAAAGGTAGGATAATTGGACGATAATGATCGCCCGATCAGAAATCGATCGAGCGGAGGACTGATCAAATGTATCGACCAGAGGCCAACCGCTCTAGAGGTCAACAAATCAGGGCCATCCGATAAGAAAACAACCTTTTATAGGCCAATTAATTAGGAGTTGACCAACCTAAAATTGACTAATTAGAAGTCGAACGATTGTAGAGGATAAAGGGTGTAAGTGTCATTTTATAATAATTATAGCCTCTTTTAAATAAAGGAAGCATTAAATGTAAAAGCTTTCCTTTTTTATCGAAATTCTTGGAATCTATCTCTCTCTCTCTACACACTATTCATTGAGTGTGATTCATGCACAAATATGGTTCAACACTCTGTAAAGGTGCGGTGAGTGTGGATCATGACAAAAATTAGAAGAGGAGTATGTTAAGGAGAAGAACCACAATATCGAGAAACTACAGACAACATGAACTATAAATAATAGTTTTTGAATCAGTAAATCACTGAATTGATTAGGTATGCACTAGCTCACGAGAGAGTGTGACCGCCCCAACAGATAGTATCTCACCACCCACTGTCCGCGCTAAGCAGCAGAAGAATCCATCCTCCCTTGGAGGAGAAAATGACTCACTACCTTGACATCGCAAGATCGACACCACTAAACCACCACATATACAAGTACACCAAAGCGCTACGACCTACATAGCAAGAGAATGTTTTCTCTAGGCAAATTTTCAAACTCGAGCCCCCCTGACCTCAAAATTCTATGAAGAAAGAGCTTATCAGGCTGACCAAATTGCGTCATTCGAGTCGATCAAATGCTTATTTAGAATAAATAACACACTAAAATATCACACTTTTTTAAGCTCTATGTTTTATGTGTAATTGACAGACAAATTTAGATTTAATAGTATAGGTACTAAAATTTATTTGTATATGATTACAATTTTAAATGACATATTAAATATTATTTAAGTTAATTTATTTGAAAAAAATGATATATATATATATATATATAATTAATTAATTAAGTACTATATATATATATATATTAAAATTATATAGAAAAAAATATAAATATCTATATATTAATTATAAAAATACATAAAAATTAACCGACTCATGTAAATCGCTCACTAAAATTTACTTCGAGAAAAATGATAGAATGCTCTATTGTTGAGAAAATTAGGGCGAAGAAAACAAGATCGACACAAATCCTAAAGAACACACAAAGATTTAACGAAGTTCAATAAAGATGTCCACATCCTTGGGAGCAGAGCGACGACTATCTTTCAACTCCAGAAAAAGAGTACATGATACAAAATACAATATAGGATAGCCTAGGGTTACAAATAGGTCTATACATAACTCTAGATTAAGCTCTGGAGTATAATATGTAATTCCTAAATTATTCTTGTACCGTACCGCGAGGGCATTTCCCCCGCACCCCCAACCCACATACCGAAACTCCCCCAATTGATCAGATTCTGCTGCTCCTCTCAGCTTAATTCCAACATCTGTGTCTTATATGGTATATGAGTCATACCTAACAAATCTCCACCTTGGCAAATATCCAACCCCTTAGAAAAAATAGATCATGGAGTTTCTTACACACTGAAGTGGGTTGGGCTATCATACTTCTCTAGCAACTGCAGACATTCAACAAGTCAAAGCAATGCAAGAATTTGTTGATAGTAACTGGTTTGGTCAACATATCAACTGTATTTTCATCGGTATGAACATTTTGCAACAGTATCTCATCAGAAGCAATCAATTCTATGATCTTGTGATACCTGACATCAATGTGCTTTGTTCTCGCATGATACACCTAGTTCTTAGCCAGATAAATAACACTATGATTGTCACAATGCAGTTGAACTCCACCTTGCTCAACACCAGTTCCTTTACTAGCCCAGTAATCCATAAGGCTTCTTCCGCAGCTTTAACTACTGAAATGCACTCAGCTTCAGTTGTAGATAATGTCAAAATAAACTGAATTGTTGATTTCCAACATATAGGCCCTCCACTAAGAGTAAACACATATCAAGTTGTAGACTTTCTGTCATCCAAATCACCTGCATAGTCTGAATCAACGTAGCCCACAATTGAAGGATCATCACAGCTGATGAGAAGTACACAAAAGACTAAGTCTTCATAACCCAATCTGCTAGGAGGTCTTATATTGGTGTGTCTCTGTCTATCTCTGGCTAGATTGTAATCATCTGGAATGGAATCACCAAGTGTTGGATTTGAACCTTCAACTTTCTTAGTTGTTTCTGGATGTTGTTCTTAATCCATCTGCACTGCATCTGAATTGGAACTGTTGTCTTGCACATTATCTTAATTCTGCTGTAACATGAACTGCTCATAAAAAACTGCATCTCTATTGTTCATCATCTTCTTTGCAGTCAGATCTCAAAACTTGTATTCTTTCACACCTTTCTTGTGACCCAGAAAGATGCACTTCTTGGATTTTGCATCAAGTTTTGATCTTTCATCTCCAGGTACATGCACATCAGCAGGACAACAAAAAATTCGTAAATGATCGAAATTAACTGGATTACATGTCCATACCTCTTCTGCGACCTTGCCACTTAATGATGCCCGAGGTGATCTATTAATGAAATAACATGTCATAATCACTGCCTCTGCCCAGAAACTCTTAGGAAGCCCTACATTCAGTCTCAAGCATCTTACCTTATCAGTTAAGGACTTGTTCATCCTTTCTGTAATATCGTTCTGTTATAGTGTCTTGCTCACTAAAAAATACCTTTGAATCCCATGCTCCTCACAAAACTTCTGAAACTATGAATCTGTGTACTCCGTATCATTATTAGACCTCAAATACTTGATTTTTCTGCCAGTTTGGTTCTCCATCTAAGCTTTCCACAACTTAAATTTAGAGAATACTTCATATTTCTGCTTCAAGAAATACATCCAAACTTTCATGGAGAAATCATCAATAAATTTAACAAAATATTGAGATCCTCCCAATGACGATTCTCTAGTAGGGCTTCATACATCAGAATGCACATAATCATGAACCCCTTCAGTTTTGTGCTTTCCGGTCATAAAACTGATTTTATTCTGTTTTCCAAGCAAACAAAACTTACAAAGATCGAGCTTGCAGCTTTTAACACCATGAAATAGGTTTCTTCTATGCAATTTTGTCATCCACATTCACTAAGATGACCCAGACGCATATGTCATATCTTTGTACTATTATCATCTGACTTCACATAATGAACTCCACCTACAATTGTACTCCCCAATACTTTGTAGATATTACCTGCAGTTAACTTTTCTTTCATCACAGTTAATGCACCCTTAATAATTCTAATGGTTTCTCTATCCTCACCTGCTTTAGAAATAAAACCATTTCCATGTAAAGTGCTAATGAAAATCAAACTCTTTTTCAGATCTAGAATATGTCTGACATCACATAATGTTCTAACAGTGCCATCATACATTTGAATTCTGACTTCATAAATACCAATAATATTACAACATGTACATCACCTAAATAGACTGAGCCAGAAATAGTTAACATGTATGAAGTAAACTACTCCCTGATAGGTGTTATGTGATAAGAGCACCCTGAATCAAGAATTCATGCATTCATGAGCTTAGTTGATGAAACTGAAAGCATATCGTCATCATTGTAATATGAATTATCAATGTGCACCACATTTACAGACTTCGATGATGTGTCATGTTTCTCCTTAGTCTGCTTCTTGAGCTTTGGATAATCTCTCTTCATATGATCCGACTCCTTACACTTGTAACAATGAATTATCTTTTTGCCTTTGGACTTTGATCTTGAATTTTGCCTTCCAGAACCCTCCTCCTCTTTCTTCCTTCCACGATCTTGATTACCCTTAAAATATAAATTGTCTCCATGAGAGCTTTCCCCTGCATTCTGCTTTCAATGGTTGTGAGCCAATAATGCTGCATTAATTTCATCAACTTTGATAGTTTATTTCCCATATGTAGGAATAGTCACCATGTGTTCAAAGAAAGAAGGTAGTGAACACAACAAAATCAATACTCGGTCTTCATCCTCAATACTCACATTAAGCCGTGATAAATCCATGATTATTTGATTGAAGTAATTCACGTGCTGTGCCGGATCAGCACCTTTTTGCATTTTCAGCCCATACAGTTTTTGCTTTAGATACAATTTATTCATCAAAGATTTGTACATAAACTAAGTTTTCAATTTCTTCCATACTTCACATGGAGATTTTAGATTTATCACGTGATGCATGACCTCATTTTCCAGACACAAGTGTATGGTTGCTGCCGCTCGTTGTTGCAATTCTTCCCAATAATCATCCTCTATGACATCTAGTTTCATTGCCCGCAAAGCTTTCAAGATCCCCTGTTCAGCCAACAAATCTTTTACCTCTGTTTCCCACAATCCGAAGTTACCATTTGTATCGAACTTCATCATCTTGAATTTTGCACCAAAAATTGCCATTTGAAATTGATCCTGCAACAAACTCATCTGCAAATTCGTCTACAATTCCTTGCTAAGAATTTTTCCGAAAAAAATAAAGATTGAAATGTTCTCTTAATTAAGTTTCCCAGAAAAGAAATATAATCTTTCTAAAAAAGGATTGAAATATTTTCTTAATTTAGTTTATTTAATTAAATTTTCCTTGATCACATGAATTTACTTCTCCGCTTTTTGTCCGCGTGTAGCAACAAGAATTTTCTTTTCCCTTCCAATTCTACTCCCGTGCTCCCCCGCTCGACTGCTATAGATGCAAATCTGCCTGAGAACTCTTGGAGGTTGCAAACTTCTCCTGCCGAACTGCTTCTCTCGTCTGTCGCGATTCGTGAATGCCCTTGTTCGCAAATCTTTTTCGCGAGAAAAATTCGGCCGAGCTGTAGAGAACACCTCTACGAAGCCCTCTGTTCGCAAAGCTTTGCGTACTGTACGCGAAACTCCTTTGAATCTCGTCCGATCGCCAACAATCTGGCTCGATCTTCTCCTTCATGCCTGATCTTCTTCCCGCAAACGATTTGCTTTGCCAGCGAACGATCTGTTTCACCCGCAAATGATCTGCCTTGCCTGTGAACAATCCTCCCTGTCGCGTGAAGCCTGAAGGAAATTTTTTTGCGTTGCGAATCCTACTGGCCGATCGCGATTCGCGTGCTTTTCCTGCGCGAAACCACCCTTTGCAACTCCTCTCGTCTGCCATGATTACCTGCTCGAACTTCTTCTTCAAATCGTTGAAGACTCGGTCGAAATTCACTGGACTCTTCTGCGCTGAAATTTTTCTTCCCCATCATAGAACCTCGCTCTGATACCACTTGTTAAGAAATTTGGGGCGAAGAAAATAAGATTGAAACAAATCCAGAAAAACAGACAGAGATTTAACAATGTTTGACAAAGATGCCTACGCCATTGGGAGCAGAGCGGCGACTTTCTTTCAACTCTAGAGCAAGAGTACATGATACAAAATACAACATAAGATAGCCTAAGTTTACAAACAGACCTATATATAACCCTAAATAAAACTCTATAATACAATATGTAATTCTCAAATTACCCCTGTACCGTACCGCGGGGTGTTTCCCCCACATAACGAAACTCCCTCGATTAGATAGATTCTTCCCCTCCGCTCCGCTCAGCTCCGCTCAGCTCCGCTCAGCTCCGCTTCATGCCAGCATCTGTCCCTTATATAGTATATGAGTCATACCTAACACATATGCTTCTTGACCTATATTCTTTTTATTGTTAGGGTTAGGATAAATATTGTTCATTTGAACCGGCCTGCCGCACGATAAACTCTGAGTAAGCCTCCTCGCATTTCAGAGACAATATTACATATTTAGTAAGTATGTACTTACAAAAGTAAATGAAGTGACTAAGTCACATATAAGTAAAATTATGGTGGCGTGACCACTCTATCCACACTTATAAAATATAGGCAAAAAAAAAAAAAAAACAAATTTGTATAAATGTATTATTTTAATTAAACTTTAAGGAAATAAAAAATTCTAAATAGACGAAATCAAGACGTCAGCAGGTGATTTTGGCACACCAACATGCAAAATTGCTCACTAACGTGACGATTTTTCTTTGCCACGTCAACGAGCAAAATAACATGCTAAAATGGTGATCTTTAAAAAAAAATATCAAGGATAATTATATATTATTAATATTATATTATAAAATTGTAACACTAACTTTCTTTAACTTAGTTGATGGAACGAAAGATTATTTGTTTTGAATTTGTGGGTTCGAGCCCCATCTATATTTTTCCTTTTTGAGGCATAGTTCTTATTTAATTTTTAATTTTAATTATTTAATTAAACAAATAAATTAAAATTATACAAAATTTAATAAATTTTATAATCTAAAATAAAAAAAATACGGAAAATTTAAAAATTAATATTCTAATATAAAATAAATCACTTTAATTATTAAAAAATATTGAGTATAATTATATATTATTAATATATATTAGTTGTAAGCTATAAAACTAATTTTTTTTAGCTAAGTTGGCGAGTGGAAGGTTTTTAACTTTGTGGTTCAGGGCTTGGGCCCCATAGTTATTTTAATTATTATTCTTTTAAATTATTTAATTTAACAAATAAATTAAAATTATATAAATTTTATAATCTCAGTTTTTTAAAAAATTATTAAAAATTTAAACATTAATAATCTAATATATAATAAAATAGCTTTAATTATATGCAATTCTTTTTTAATTTTTTGAAAGATAAATCAATTAATAATAATTTAAAATAGAAAAATGTTAATACAAAATTTGAAGAGGTGAATATTTTCACAAATTTTAAAAGGAAAAAAATTTAAAATAATATTTTTAATACTCTTAAAAACTAAATATATTTAAAATTATTATCTGCTACAAATTGAATAATTAACTTAATTTCAGTCATTAAGATTGATTTATCTTTCGCCTTCTCAAAATTAGGGTAATTATTCATGCTAAATTAAGATTGATTAATCTTAATGACTTTAACTAAGTTAATTATTCATTCTAATTTGTAGCAAATAATAATTTAAAATTTATTTAGTTTTTAAAAATGTTAAAAAGTTTAAAAAATTAAAAAAAAAGTTATTTTTAAAATTTTATTTTGTAAAATATGTGGAGATATTCTCGTTCTTAAAATTTGTATTTAGCATTTTGAAAACCAAAAATATATTAATTTATTATGAATGGATTTATCTTTGCATGTAAATGTAAATGACAATTTAATATAATTAAAGTTATTTTATTTAATATTATAATTTTGATTTTTAATTTTTATTAATTTTTTAATTGAGATTATAATATTTATTCAATTTTATAAAATTAAATTTATTTATTAAATTAAATAATTTAAGGGAATAATTGAATAAAATCATGTATTAAAAAATCACCATAAGGCTCGAACTCCAGACAAAAAAAATTAAAAATTTTGAAATCTACAAACTAAATTAAATAAGTTATTGTTATTTTTTTATAATATTATCAATACACAATTATCCTCAATATTGAAGTGGTTTTTAGATCCTCAAACTCTGTAAATTACCGATAAATGTCTTAAAATATTTATTGTGTTTGGGGCAGTTGCAACTTATTGAATAATCTGTTGATAAGCTGATTAAAAAATAATTTGCTGATACACTAGGTGTGTTGTCTATTACAAATTTTTATTTTTTTGAAAAAATCAATTCGCAGCCAGAAATTGCCACGACACATAGATAAGTGGGGTGTGAAAATGTTGTTTTCAGCTTTTTGAAAACGCATAAATTGCCAAAATGTAGTTTACCCAAACAGGTCTGGTGCGTTTTCAAAACGCCACCGCACCAAATAAATTGCCTCAAATAGAACTTTAATTTACGCCTCAGGGATTCTATTACTGCTCCCTCTCTTCTCGTCTCTGTTAACTGCCCTCTTGAGCTCTTCCTCACTGTTTCTCTTGCCGACCAGACCCAAGGCAGAGGCGTTATCCTCCAATATGTCACCCGTATAAAGAGGAAGCTGTATGTAGACAAAATGAGATGAAATCCAGCAAACATCAAAGATTTAAAAAGCCGCATCCAACTCAAAATGGCCATAAAGTATGCCTTTAAAAAAATTATAAATTTATTGAATTAAATACTGTTTTGATGGCTTAATTTAGGCTCCGTTTGGGGCAGCTTGTGCGTTTCAAGATAAGCTGCTTATCTGAAACGCGGCTCGCAGGCCGGCCGCCGGGGACGACCCGTGGCTTGCGTTTAGTATAAAAACTCAAACGCAGTTTTAGATAAGCTGGCGAAACGCGCGAACCTAATGGTACGGCGGCATTTTAAAAACATCCCCCGCACTTATAAGCTGTACCAAACAGACCCTTAATTGAAGCCCGTACACAACAACTCTGCATACGTCTCCATATGAAAAATTGTAAATTACAAAGTTTAAGGACCTCTATGTGTAAAAACCCAATTTTTTAAAATAAAATTGTCTGCCGTGGCACACAAAAATAACGGTTGATTTTGCTGCTGTTTAAAATCAAATGACGTGACATTTTATCTTTTTAAAATATTTTATTTTTTAAGAGTTTAATTAAAATAATAAAATTACAAAAAAAATGCGTTTTTTAAATTTTGAAAAAAAAAGCAATATTTTCTGGGCATTCTGTTCTGCCTCTTCTGGTTCCCTCACACTATCCAAAACCCTAATCTCTCAGGCCCCCTCCACGTCCTCTACATTCTCTCCATGGCTTCCACTTGCCTCAGGTCCCTGAATCGGATCTCCCTTTCATCTCTACGACCACACATCACCAAATCAAAGACTGCTTCCGGCCATTCGAGGCCAACAAAGGCCTCATTATTTGGGTCTGCCAAGAACGCCGCCGGTGCGGATGTTGGATCTGCTTCACCTCATCACATCACAAGTTTTCGTATCCTCTCCAGGTAATTAATATAGGCTTCCTTTTGTCCAAGGGATTTGAAAGAGGGATGGGGGCAGTTTGGGTGAATTTATTAAATTATGGGTAATCTAAATGCTGTGAAAATTAAATGCAATGTCTTTTCTATTTTGGTTTGGAGCAAATAATAAGGAAAAATCTTAATCGAAGTCACGGGAGGACAAGCAGGATCTTGGTGGAACAGGAGCTAAGAGGATCTTGTCAGCGGGAGCTTTTGATTTGGAGTTTACGATGGGGGAGGTTCAGAGGGAGAAATTTGTGATTGGCGAATTCCAATTAGACTTTCAGAACTCTTTGTAAAATCTTTTGATGGGTTTCTTTTAACAATCAACCAAACAACCAGAAATGTAATACATCTGCATTTTGAATGTAATGCTTTCCAAGTACTTACAAATGAATAGCTCTGAAATGAAAATAATATGTGGAAGCTGTGTTTGGTTTGAAGTAGGAAATAGTTAAAAATGAAATTTAAATGAAATTAAGTTGGATTTTGTTTTCACCTTCTTTTTTTGTTAAGAGAAAATTTGTGATCTTTTAGCTGACGAAATTAAAATTTTATTTTTTTATGAGAAGATTTGAGCAAGTTGTATAAAAAAGGATCTTAATTTATTAGAATTAAATGAAATTATTACACTCAATAGGTCCAATAATTTCAATAGATTTTTAATCATTAGTGTTTGCGGTAAATTTGACAATATTAAAGTTATTAAATTTAATAAATTTAATATTATACTATATTAAATTAGCTTGATAACTTACTAATTATTAATTTACCGACATGTTTTATTTTCATTGTCAATAAATATTATTAAAATTTTATATGAGCTAACACATTTAAACCTTAAAATAACCAGCCAAACAGTTCATGCTAATTGGATTTAACTCTATCATGCCGAACAATTTTATAAAATTTAACTATCCTAGCATTTACTAAATTGGATTAATGTCATTTACTAAATCCTACTTGAATTAAATCCTACTTGCAGCCAAATAGGCCCTATAAATTTTGTATCTCAAAACAATATTGTAGCTCAACATACCCTTATTTTGTCCATTCATCGTCTAGCCTACCCCATGGCATCCAAAGAAGACTTTCTCATCTTCAACTGTGGAAATTATCCAAGTAAATTAGGATTATGCTTTTCATGGTTGAGCAAAATACTATTTACATGATAATATAAACCTAATTTTTATGTATCATTGCCATCAGTGTTCACTATGAATGTTTTCTCTAGATTGGCATTTTCTCATTTGTCATTTCTCTAGATTAACATTTTCTCATTTGTCATATTCTCTAGATTGGCATTTCTCTAGATTAACATTCATACTGCAGAGGTGGACCTAAATGAATGTTTTCTTTAGCTTTGTCTGATGTTTTCTCTGATTTTAATCTATTAGAATTAAATGAATATATGGCACTCAATAGAACACAATGGAGGAAAAGGATTCATGTAGCCGGCCCCACTTAGTAGGATAAAGGCTTGTTGTTGTTTTTCTATCTTTAGGAATTCTTTCTCAAATGAAAATTATTTTAACAACAACCCAATGTCGAGCTAATTCAATAACTTTAAATTTTGTCTTCTTACCTTTAATACTGAACATGATGAGTATCTCTCATTTTCTTTCTCATAGAATATCTTCAGTGTAACATAAGAGCTTTGAAAGGTTGCCTAAAGGGAGCTTCCTTAGCCCTTTCAAAAAGATTACAAGCCTTAAATTTGTTAACAAATTTTTTTTATCACACCTCACAGTTCTATATGTGATTCGAACATTGTAATGCTTCTTTACAAGTTTTGATTATGGCATAAATTTTTATTTATAACAAATTAACTCAAATAAATCAAGACAAGGATAGCGCCTCAACACTTGTCGAACACTTCAATGATATTGTCATAATTTTTTTATTATGAAATTAGCTCTGATACAACGAAACTTGTGAGAGACATGTGTATGACATGGGTGGGCATGCGAGCCTCAAAATTATGGAGCACGAAAGGAAGACATGCATGGCTTAAAATTGTGCAAAGGAAAACAAACCGTATGCTTGCCTTTGCCCTAGCCTTAGCGATCTATAAATACGCCGACAAAGCTTTTTGATCATGGTTTTATAGCCAAAGTCCTTCGATCTCTTGCTCGTAAATGAAGTTGAAGACTTAAAGGGGAATGTTTGAAGCTATCTTCACTTCTTCTTCCTCTACACCTCAATAATCCTTTCCGGTCGAAGTCATTCGGGAAATATGTTTGATCGTGTGCCAAAATAACATCTACACATATCCAATAAGTGAAAAAAGCTAAATGCTTAAACTGAGTGAAAAAAAAAAAAAACATCACATCTAAAAATGTTTTCCTTCTTTCTTTTGGGCATGGCTACTTTAATCAATATTGTACCTTACTGTCAAGTGGACATTTTTTTAAGGTCAAAGGTTATCACCCCATAAAATGAAAATGCCAGGCTTATTTTATAGATGCATAAATCGTTTGTTTTATTCAATAAACCTTTCTTTTTATTTGGTAAGAAATCCTTACTATTTTACTGCATTGTCGTATTCAGCCAATATCACAATTAGTGGATATATTTCTCCTGCTTATCATTTTCTTAGAATAACTTTGCTTCAATAGAAATGAACAATTTTTGAAAGAATGCTCGAGCCAATCAAAGAGACTTGAATGAGAAGGATGTTGCCATTTGTGTGTGTGGTTGAATTGATGCACTAAGAATGCCACGTATTTGTTTTGTAGAAGTCAATCTTGCCCTATGTTTACATAGGTTATCAAATGTGAATGAGCATATTAAATAAAATTGACATTACCAATTATAAATTAAAGAAGTAATTAGGGGTGTGGTTGTAGAAAAGTGGATTATTTTTGACAATGCATTTATATGCAAAACTAAAAGATTATTTGTGCTGTTCACACATTGAGTCTAATATTTTTGTTCAAAAAGAACTAAGAGGGCATGAAATCACTTAGGAGTAATGAATTTGGATTGCTGATATTGTACAAGATGCCATTTTTATGAAGACCTTGAATTACTTGATGATCTCAATCTTCAATGAAGTTGTGAGGCTGAAAACTTTTGCTATAACAAAGACTTGGTTTGCATCAATAATCGTTGCGCTTTCATTGTTCAAAATAACAAAATAAGAATTACAAATAATGATGATTAGTGATAAGTGGGGGCATGTATCATGAAGATGATATTTATCAGATGAAATCTGTAAAAGAAAAAAATATGGGATGATTTATGGTGGGATAAAATAAATTATAATTTTGTTTTATACAACTAATGTGTGACATATTAAGAGTAGTTGATATAGGCAAACCTTATTCTCTAGCTTATATTTGACATGTGAGATTCTATGATAGGGAACATGAGGAAAAGTGACAACAGGGACATATCTTATATAAGATTATGTATGATATTCTTGTACAAAGATAAATTAAATCAACACTCACCCCTTTCTTTGCTTAACTTAGTCTTTGAATCCAAATTAATATTTAATTTTGTTATTACTTATAGTTTATCTCATTTCATAATTAATTACAGAACTTATTATATGCATTCTTTTATTAGATATCACAGATGAAGACTTGCTGTTTAGTACCGCCGACCACGACCGTCCGCTCTACATCTCCGTCAACATTGGCAGATTTGTGTTATCTAGAGTTTTAGTGGATCCTGGGGCATCTCTTAACTTGATGAGCCTACGGACATTGGCCTATTTGGATATTGAAGTTCAAGAGCTTACGACCGATAAAATGATGTTAAGAAGATTAAACCAAAAGGGAGAAAAAGTTCTTGGATCAATTACATTACTTATGAAGGTTGGAGAACTTGTGACAACCGCTAAATTTCATATCATCGACGCCGAGACTTCTTTTAACGCTCTATTGGGTCGACCATGGATTCATGAGCATAATATGGTTCCATCATCTCTACACCAGTACATCAAATACTGTAAAGATGGTCAAGAAAATTGCATCAAGGGAGACCGACAACCATTTTCAGTGCATGGAGTTGGTATCCATGAAGGTGCTGCCTACTAATCGCCTCCAAAGAAGACTGTCTTCTCGCGCGAGATTTTGACAAATAAAAATGAAGATTCAGAAGAATCGCAAAGAGGAAGCCAAACAACTCCGCTTCAACAACCTTCTACCACTCCCTTACAACGAGTTAGTGGAGGCTCTTCTAGTTCACGCACTCGAGGTCGAGGCCGGGGACGTGGACGAGGAAAGATCAATTTAATTGTTGAACGGACTAGGTCGACCATCAACATTGGTGATGAAGACAGTTCTGAAGATGAAATAATGATGACAAAACAAAAGAAACCTCTGTACGAGATATTCCTAGAAGATACAGAGAAGAATGAATATGAAACAATGTATGATCGGATAAACCACTATGTGAATGCTATGACCCTTAATCCGATTCTCCCTCAAAAGGTCGAGAGTTTAGAGGTCAAGGAAGTCTGTAGTGTTGGTTCAAAGCTGATCAAATTTTATTGTGCTTCTACCTCTATTGAGCTTGAAAAATATGTAAATTTGGATGTTGATTCTAATGAATTAATGAAATTACCTTTTGATTACTTCTCGCCTTGTGTTCAAAAGTTAATTCAACAGGGACACTTACCAAAACAAATGTCAAAAGATAAATTTCAACTTTTTGAAAAACTATGAAATGCTAAAAGTCGAACTCTCAATTCAAAAGAAGGTCTCGAATTTGGTACAATTGGACCAGTCGATGATTCTGAATTTTGCATGGTTGTTACTAGTGAGTCAGAAGAGGATTGCCTCGATGTAGAGGATGACTCTACTGATCAACCAATAGAAGATGCTCCGCCAGAATTTGAGGAGAAAATTAAATCTACTATCGATGAATTGAAAGAGATTAACCTCGGGATTGAGGAACGACCCCAACCTACATATATAAGTTCTCTACTTGATGACGAAGAATCTGCAGAATTGGTCAAACTATTAACAGAATTCAAAGATTGCTTTGCATGGAGCTACGATGAAATGCTAGGACTGTCAGCAGAGGTTGCTGTCTATAAACTTGGGGTGGACAATAATATAACTCTAGTAAAACAAGCTCCCAGGAAATGCGCCTTGAAATAGAATAACAAGTCATCGCTGAAGTGAAGAAGTTGATAGATGCCAATTTTGTGAAAAAGGGGCAGTATCCCATATGGTTGGCTAATATTGTACCTGTTAAGAAGAAAAATGGACAAATCCACTTTTGTGTCGACTTCAGAGATTTGAACAAGGCATGTCCAAAAGACGAGTTTCCACTACTTATACTAGAGATGATGGTGAATATCACTTCAACACATGAAATGCTCTCCTTCATGGATGGATCATCGGGATACAACCAAATCAAGATGGCTCCCGAAGATGCAGCACTTACAGCTTTCAGAACACCGATTGGAATTTTCTGCTACACAGTGATGCCGTTCGACCTAAAGAATGCCGGAGCAACATATCAGCGTGTAATGACAAAAATTTTTTACTACCTCGTTCACAACCAAGTAGAATGCTACGTGGATAATTTGGTCATCAAAAGTAAATGAAAAATTGATTATTTGTACGATTTGAGGATCGTGTTTGAACGGTTACGACGATATGACTTTAAAATGAATCTCTTAAAGTGCGTCTTTGGCGTGACCTCCGAGAAATTTCTAGGATTCGTTGTCCGTCATCGGGGTATCGAGATCGACCTGAATAAGATTAAAGCTATTTTGGAAATGCCTCATCTTAAAACCTTGAAACAACTACGTTCCTTCCAGTGGAAATTGACATATCTGAGACGCTTTATTTCTAATCTCTCAGGTAGGTGTCAGCCTTTCTCGACATTAATTAAAAAGGACGCCAAATTTATTTGGGAAGAGAAATGCCAGCGGGCATTTGAGGACGTTGTCTAATACCAGGAAAACCGTTGATACTTTATACGCGACTTTGGATGACTCTCTTGGAGCCCTCTTAGCCCAAGTCAATGATGAGGGTAAAGAAAATGCACTCTACTACTTGAGTCGTCGTCTAATACCGACGGAGATAAAGTATCCACATATTGAGAAGCATTGTATGACGTTAATTTTCGCCGCCCAAAAGCTTAGACATTACATGCTTTTTCATAAGATTACCCTAATATCGAAAGTTAATCCATTGCAATATCTGATGACCCGACCAACACTCTCCGGACGTTTGACAAGATGGTCAATGATTTTATTGCAATTTGATATAACTTTTGTTCCCCTTCGTGCTATCAAGGGACGGATACTAGCAGATTTTCTCGCTACACACCGACTGCCAGCTGGGTCATCTCTCAACGATGAGTTATCAGACGAGCAAACACTACAAATGGAATTTTTTAGTGCGCAGCGCTGGGAAATATACTTCGATGACGCTTTGTCAGCCAGGAAAGACAAAGGATCAGACACAGTTATACCAGGCAAAGCAGAGATCGATTTGATCTTTATTACGCTAGATAAGGGTATGTTGAGGTTCTCAAACCACCTGACAGAGCCGTGCACCAACAATGAAACAGAATATGAAGCTTTAATCAGCGGATTGGAATTGGCAATCTCAATGGATATAACAAACATTGTCATTTATGGTGACTCTCAATTTGTCATCCAGCAGGTCTTCTTTGAATTTGACAACGAGTTCATTGGACTCGAGTACGATTTGATGATCATTTTGGGAATCGAGATCACAGCTAGATCGGTCATAATCAGTTACGTTATCACCAGAAACAGTCAAAACGTAGCCGAAATCATAATCATTATATTCATAAGACCCCAGAGGGACAAAAAGATTATCATACAAAGTCATGGGTTCGAGGATTTTTTTTCCCAAATCCGAGACAACCAATCTATTAGAGGCTGCCCCTATCCTACCCCCCGTGCTATCAATCTTGGCAGCGACGCTTTTCTCCTTCTTATTCTTTGTCCTTGACAATGACTGATCTCCTGATAAAACCTTCATCTCGGGCTCGGTATGTTGCGGACTCTGAATGAGGGCTTGTTTTGATGCAGACTGTATCTTGTTCAGTATTTTCTTGGACGATGTGCTCCAGACCTCATTCCATTCTTTTTCGGTATTTGTATAAAGCTTGTTTCGATGAATCCTGCATTTGACCAAGGACCCTCTTGAGTTCATCCCAAGTTGTACTCCATCCATCTATTCCGGCATACGGATCAATTGGGGAGATTGGCTCTGCCGAAATCATGTTTAGGGAACATTTTTCAGGTTCTTTTAAATATTCTTTCGGGATTGTAATGTTCTCTTCATTGAGGTTATTCTCGAGCCAGTCCTTAAAGACGAAACACTTGTTTATAGTGTGCCCTAGCAACCGGTGGTATGGGCAATAATTTGGTTCATTCTTCTTATCCACCTCTTCGGATTTCTTTGGATCTGGTAGTTTGAATTCTGATTTCTTCATCAGACTTTTGAATATTTTAGGTATGGCTTCATCCTTGAAAGAATGCACAACTTTCTGTCGCTCTAATAGGGATATTCTTTTACCCACTGTTCGAGGTGATCCCTCCTGAGGCGGTCGTTGGTTGGATTGACTGCTCTGTTTCTGAGAGTACTGCGACGAAGACTGGCGATGTTCTTCTGCATTAATCTTTATCGGCTGCTTTCCTTTGTCGACAGTCGCGACTATTCCTGATTTCTTTTCGAACACTCTGGTCACCTTAGCCTTTTCATGTGGCTCCATGTGCTTCATTTCTTTTTGAAGACTGCTGGCTTTATTGAGTAGCTTCTCGAAGGATTTGATGGTGAGTCCCTTAAGCATAAAAGCTATTGGCCCATGAATGCTCTTGAGTAGAATCTCAATCGCTTGATGTTCCTGTAGATGAGGTTCACATTTCATGCTAAGGTTTCTCCACCTCAAAATATAGTCTGCCAAAGTTTCGCTGGGATTTTGCTTTTCTATCATGAGCTCTCCAATAGACACATGATGTTGCGCCCCGACAAATCTTTTCACAAATAACTGTTACAACTCAGAAAATGTTTTAACTGACCCGTTGGGCAAGTCAGCGTACCAGTCGAAAGCAATTCCTGACAAGCTGCTGATGAATTGCTGGCAGAGTAGAGCTTCATTATTCCTCGTGTTGCCACAACTGACTTGGAAATGTGCTATGTGCTGTTCGGGATTTTAAGCCCCATCGAATATCTTGAAGTTTGGAGCCACAAAACCTTTGGGGAAAGGTACGACATCGAACTCCTCTGGGTAAGGTCTACCCTTTAAAATTGATGCACCGACCTTAGATTGGGCTAAGGCGTCCCGCACTTATTCAACCATTTGCTTGAATTCCTTTTCTGGCATGACACCTGATGGAGAATCTTTCTTTGGTTGTTCATCTTTGTCTGCTGAAGTAGCTTCTCTTCTTTCATCCGTGATGTGTATGATTTCTGGCTGATTAATCTCTGGAGAAGCCAATCTCGGTGCTTGTGATTGCCCCTGAATGGTGGCCATGGCGGTCATAGCTGCAGGGATCTCTTCTATTCTTTTCTCCAGTAGACTGACTTGCTCATCCCTTAGGAGGATAACCCTACGCAGCTCATCTACGGAGTTCTCTTTGGTGTGAGGTTGAGCCTCACG
>NEWO01000036.1:1309440-1336410 GCA_003013225.1 Phalaenopsis aphrodite | reverse complement strand
GCGGTCATAGCTGCAGGGATCTCTTCTATTCTTTTCTCCAGTAGACTGACTTGCTCATCCCTTAGGAGGATAACCCTACGCAGCTCATCTACGGCGTTCTCTTCGGTGTGAGGTTGAGCCTCGCACGCAGATGTGGTAGCTCTGGTTTCGATCACATGAACATCCATGAAATCCTCCTCCAGGTAATCATTGTAGTCAAAATTTTCATTGTCACTATTGACGAAAACTCCGTGCTCTCGAGCTAACTCGTAAATCTCAATCCTGAGTTTCTCAACTTTCTCTTCAATTATTGATTCCTTGATTGCTTTAAGATCTGGAGGACCTTGGTGGATATCCTCTACTTATTCCTCCATCTCGCTAGCAATTGTCGCGACGATGTTAGATATTTCAGGCACTGGTTTTACTTCCTGTCCTGCAGGCTCACTGAACTGTATCGGTGCAGCGACCTTGGGTACCCATACCCTCTTCTTTTTTGACGATGATGTTTTAGGACGAAGCGTCTTAGTAGAAACATTGGTATGTCGAGGGAAGATATGCTCCCCGTGGTGTAGACCGACTACAGTGTCAGGTAATCGCTTTATCTTTTTTTCTGGGATTGCAGGAATGACGGGTAAGATCTTCGGACCCAGTCTCGACTTGACCGGTCGACGGCCTGTGGTCCTGGTGACAGTATGATCAGTAGTAATCACTGCGGTATCAACTCTGTTCCCTAAACGGAGCCAAACGGGAATGCGAGTTAGGCGGTCCTCCAGTTGTCTTACGGGATTGTCTGGCGGATTTGACGCTTTTCAAAATTTCCTTCTTCACGCGAGGGGAAATTGCATCTTCCACTCGTTTAAATAACTCGCTAACCGAACATCCTTCTTTGGTAGCAAGCGTTCTGAAAACTGCGCTAACTCGAGTGATAGGAGTGAACTTCTTTTCCTCCTCACTGTGTCCATGAAATGATGGTAATGCGGCAGCGATCCTCCGGATATTCTCATATCCATCAGTATTTGTCAGAGGATGGAATCTACTCCCTCGTAGGAGTGGATAAATTTCCGATAATACTTCTTCATCTTGCTGAAGCTCCTCCTCAATGGGTGTCTTCTCAGGAGCGTGGGCTTTAATAGCCCTCCAAACTTTTCTGTTACGTTTCCTCTTTTGAGTTCGGGTTAGCGGGAATTCTGCAGACGGCTCCTGTATCTCTGGAGCGGCGATCTTTATTACCACGAACGGGGTTTTCCCGAGGATGACCTCAAGGTCTTTTAAATTCGGCTCCAAACTTGATGGTAGGGAGATGTGAAATATTTTAGGACCCAGTGCGGGACCCAATTAGTGGCAGAAAATGCCCAGGTGGAACTAGTCCACCGACACACCTATTGGGGATCTGACCCTATATAAAAATTTAAAGAGTCCTTAATGACCTTCTGAACCCCTCTGTTCATAAATGGTTGAACAGCTAGTCCTGAAGTCGAAGGAGTTGATTTTACCTTCCCAAGACAGAAATTAGTAAAGTATGTCAACTGAAGAAGGGTAATTTGGTCCAAGAGGGGCATGAACACATTACCAATGTGTGGAGATAATATTTCCTGATTTATATGGAGAGAAAAGCATGTCCCCAACGGAGTCGCCAGAAGCTGTCGGCGCTATTTCGGGGGTTTGTGGGGAGTTGCCCGTAAGAAGCTGTCGGTCGCCAGAATTGAAATCTTGTCGCCCGCTTCGGAAGGATGTTGAAATATGAAATCAAACTGTCCCTATTTTTTTTTCATAGTTTAAAATGAAAAAGCACTGTACCTCAAATCCTGTATCTATCCCGAAGGATAAACACAAGACTTTAGGATGAGACTCGATCAAATAAACTAAGGAAAGTATGACGTCTGTTTAGTTTGCGAAGCCTTTGTATTTGCCGACAAGTTCTCCTATTTAAGTTTAATAGACCTCTGAGGTATCCAACAAGTTAGGAGGAGGAAACAGGTCCATGCCTCCCTCTCACCAACTGGTGAAAAGTCTCGAGTCCATTTAAACTTATTATGTTGCTTAATGGTTCATCCTGTGAATACTTCTAATGCTCAGTAAACATTAATGTCTTAATTATTCCCTAAGAAAGGAGTACTTATCATTTATCATTTAATTTGAAAATTATATGAGTGAATTTCCTTAAAGGGCAAGTTGGTGTAACTTGAACACTTTGCCAATTTTTTAATTAGGCTTAATGGTATTTCAAGTATGTTTGATTATGTTATGTTTATTTCTCTAATATTCATTTAGTCAATTTTGATTTG
Organism: Phalaenopsis aphrodite; assembly: GCA_003013225.1. Lineage (NCBI taxonomy): Eukaryota > Viridiplantae > Streptophyta > Magnoliopsida > Asparagales > Orchidaceae > Phalaenopsis > Phalaenopsis aphrodite. Next base: position 1,334,146 of record NEWO01000036.1, on the reverse strand, counting down.
GCTTAAGTCACCACTAAGCCCTTAAGACCTAGGTGAGTGTCTTAATTACTTTTGAAAATGTTAAGCTTTAAGTGGTCATGATTCATAATTTAAATTTTTATTTGAAAATCAAAATAGGGGTATTAAATTGATTAATTATTGACTTCAAAAGTCATACCCCTAAGTCCAGGATCATTTAATTTTAATAAACTTCCAAATTTTAATAATTTAGAAATTTATTAACTTAATTAAGAAAGTGAGATTGGTTTCTACCAATTAACCCCTTGTGTTCCAAACATCAAATAAATTGATTAAGATCAGAGTTTGCCCATTTCCCTCATTGACTTAAGCCTAAATGTTAATTAAGGCTAAATTTCCAAAATTACACATTTACCCTTAAGGCTCTAACACTTCATAATTTGTCTAATCCAATTCAAATGACTTTGAAATTTTTATCCTACCTCATTCATGGGTCAATTAAGACATTAGAGGAGAAAATGTGATTTTTCAGAATTTAATTTATTTTATATAATTATTTTCATGTAAAAATAGGATTTTTCAAAAAAATTCCTAACTTGACCAAGGTAAATTCTAATCCTTTGAAATTTTTACTGGAGGTAGACCTAGACCAGAGAAGCCTTTGGACCAAATTTCATGATTTTTTGAATTCTCTGTGATTTATCAGAATTATTTTAAGCTTTGAGTTATTTAATAAAAATAAAATATTTTAAATGATGAAAATTAAGTTTTGTGTTTTTGAAAAATCTCTCTGAGGTTAGAGAACCCAGAGGAGCAAATTTCATATTTTTCTGATTTTTCTTTGATTTATTGGAATTATTTTAGTGAAAACTCATTTTTTGCTTTAAAAAATTATTTTTAAGCTTTGAAATTCAATATCTTTATTTAGAAAATCAAGAAAAATATTCTAATTGTTCCTAAGTGATTAAGAAACAATTTAGAACATTTCCATGAATTTTGTGCTTTTTGTGTTTTTTATGAATTTTTAAATATTTAAAATATGCTAAAAATCAAGTTTTTATTCTAAATGTTATTTTATTTTTATAAAATATCCCTGATCACAGAGAACTCAAAAAACTAAGTTTATAATTTTTTGAGTTATATTTTGATTTTTAAAAAAATCATTTAAGTGTCAAAAGTGGTATTTATCTTTAAAAATCAACTTAAGTTATCAAATGAACTCAAAATTTTTTGAAATTTTTATAGTGAGTTCTCTGGATCATAAACCACAGTGAAAATAAAAAATCAAGTCATTTAAATGTTTATATTTTTCAAAATGAATTATTTTAGTGATTTAGTGTTTGTAAATTTTAAGTGCATTTTAAATGACTAGACCCATGAAATTATTTCCAAAAGCTTCTCTGGTCATGGTGGACCTTTTGAAAATTTCTTAAAATTTTCTAATCAAGATGCTAATTTCCATGATTATTTTAAGGAAATAATGTGCAAGAACTTGAAAAATATGGATTTTTGTATAGGAACCTCTTCTGACTTTGGGAAAATCAGAGGATGTTTCCCTTGACAGAGGCTACAACTTGCCAAAATTTCAAGCCAAGGTGATGTATCAATATGCATGGAGAATCAAATGATCCCAAACAATGTTTAATTAATTAAAAATACTTTATGCATCAAATGGACCTGAAGTTTATTTCACATTATTCTCCTCTGTTCACTGAACAAGAGAGTATTTTTATTTTATTTTTGTGATTTTTCTACACAAAGTTATGGATTTTTGAAGTTTAGGGAGTTTAAATAAATAGAAAAAGCCCTATTTTTCTACTTATCCACGCGGCGCCATGTAGATCCTAGGCAGCTCCGAAACTCCACGTGGCGCGCTCCTATTTGACGCCGCCGTCCACGCCAGCAGCCACGCGTCCTGTTGTTTGTGTAAAGAAGCGTTGTCCAGCTTTATCTTGGCCATCCTTTTGATACATGCGCGATCGGGCGGCGCGTGGTCATCGTCCCCAATGGCTTGGGCCATGAGCCGTCCACCTTCAAGGCTTATGATCTCCCTCATTTCACAACCAAATTAAGTGAAATTTTTTTAAAATGCTCGTCTTAGTGAGACGAACACATCCATACAGTTAATGTGTCATGAAATCAAGCCCAAGTAAATGGAGAATCAAGATAGGCTCGGAAGGAGGAGAAATTTTATACCTTTGCTCTGAGAAGGGAGGCTTCAATCAGAGGTGCTTGACACGTTCGTTGGGGTCAAAGGAGGCTAGGGATTAAGCCTCTTGCTGTGGTGTAAGGCCTAGGTATGAATTCAACCAAGCTCGATTTTAGGTGTTGGTCTAGAGCTATGGTGGGGGCTATTTCAGAGGGTAATTTGATGGGGCTTTGTCTTCTCTTGCTGTTGTGAAGGTGTGGGCACAAGCAATTGAAGCTTGGTGGAATTTTGAGAGATGTCCTGTTTCTGCCCTAATTTTTAACCTCAAAATTAGGGTTATACAGGGGGAATCAAGGTAGTGGAGTGATTGGAATGGGCTGTGGAGATCTCAAGGAAGTTCTGCGAGTGATTTGGGAGGCCCTTTTTTGAGAAAAATTTTAGATTGCATTTTTTATAAATTTGGAATTGTACAAGATGTCGTTTTTATGAAGACCTTGAATTACTTGATGATCTCAATCTTCAATGAAGTTGTGAGGTTGAAAACTTTTGCTCTAACAAAGACTTGGTTTGCATCAATAATCGTTTTGCTTTCATTGTTCAAAATAACAAAATAAGAATTACAAATAATGGTGATCAGTGATAAGTGGGGGCATGTATCTTGAAGATGATATTTATCAGATGAAATCTGTAAAAGAAAAAAATATGGGATGATTTATGGTGGGATAAAATAAATTATAATTTTGTTTTATACAACTAATGTGTGACATATTAAGAGTAGTTGACATAGGCAAACCTTATTCTCTAGCTTATATTTGACATGTGAGATTCTATGATAGGGAACATGAGGAAAAGTGACAAAAGGGACATATCTTATATAAGATATGATATTCTTGTACAAAGATAAATTAAATCAACACTCACCCCTTTCTTTGCTTAACTTAGTCTTTGAATCCAAATTAATATTTAATTTTGTCATTACTTATAGTTTATCTCATTTCATAATTAATTACAGAACTTATTGTATGCATTCTTTTATTAGATATCACAATTATTTTTTGCTAAGTAAAGCTCCAAATTTTCTTGGTCCAAATAAGAATATGGAGATACCAAATTTAAGTAACATACATCTGATGAATACTTTTCTCAATATTGAATATATATCAATGGTTAATTTATAGTTTGTCAACTTCTTTAGATTTATTAATACTTTTGATGATCACGACTCCATTGTATTTAGAGGCGTTATGAACAGAAATGCTTAGTGGATGATTTGTGGAGCTATTACCATTAATTGTAATGTTTAGCTTTTGAATTATTCGCGACTTTTTTTGTCTTTTCGGTGTGAAATAAATTTCTGTATATATCTTTTTATCAATTCACTAAAAATGTTCTAAATGATTTTTTTAATATGGAAACGATTTGATAATTGTGTATATTGATCTTCATCTTTTTTTTAGGAGATGACCAAAATATATTCTAGGGAAGACTATGTTTTGAGATATTGATGAAGATATATTGGGGGAAATTTACATAAAAAACGTATTTATATACATATTCAAACCTAACTTTCATATTTACATACATAGTACTTTGGTGCTTTAATCCTATGCATGAGAATGTGTATTTGCTTTAAAAAGTGGTAATAGTGCTATTTTAATATGATATTAAACATTTATAAGTTATGCGTGTAAATGGGAAAGTTTAGCTGTGGGATATGTAAATAAATAAGAACTGTGTGCTATGTATGTAATGCCTCATATATTAAATATTATGAATAATATTGGAATTCTTGAAGGTGCTAATCTCTCTTTTGACGAGCTATCCTTGAAAATTATATTTTTTAGATGAAGGTGAAGAAGTATCTGAAAAGTGCATTAACATTTGCTCTAATGTTGAATTCAGCACGTAGTATGCTTGATGCTCATATACTTTTATTTTGTTTGATTATTTTGAACTTGATATTAATATTTACTTTTTTAGGGATTTTTTGACATTTTGAAAGTAATTGTGATATTGGTAAAACATGTGACAGTTAAAAATGATTATTAATTGTTTGTAGAAAAATGTTTTTATTATTATTAATCATATTTGTTTTTCTTCTTTTATTTTATATATTTTTATTATATTATATTTTATCTTATGACGTCTTTAGTTGACAAAAACAATAACAAGGAGCCTTTATCCCACTAAGTGGTTGGCTAAATGAATCCTTTTTACCCATTATGTCGTATTGGATATCATATTTTCATTTAATTCAAATAAATTAAGATCTTTTTTAATACAATATACCCAAGTCTTTTTACCTTTACCCTTCTTAAGAAAAGTCGAGTCTAAAACATCTATGACCCTAATTGGATCATCAGATGGTTGACGCTTAATATGACCAAACTATCTAAGACGACCGTCTCTAATCTTGTCTGCCACTGGAGCTACACCGACCCTTTCACAGATACTTTCGTTTCACATTTCGTCTCTAAGTGTGAAGCCACTCATCCAGCTAACCATTCTCTTCTCACCTGCACTTGGCTTAGCTTTATGCTTTTCTTTTAAAGGCCAACATTGCACGTCTTTAGTTGAGAAAAGTCAAAATTTTATATTATATATTAATTTGTTATAAAGTATAAAATATGTCCGTAGCGTGTCATGTTCTACTTTTTTTGCAGTGATGCCATATCTCACTATTTTGCTATCGTGTACATGTCCGTGCTTTGTAGATGAAGTTAAAACGGTAGTTTGCAAACCTTATTAGAACTTTGCTTGAACATTGTATAAAACTTAACCGAAAGCATGTTTGAATTTTGCTCAAACTTTGTTTGAAGTGTATTCTAATTTTAAGCAATGTTTGAACATGTTTCAAGTAAGTTTTGAACAAAGTTCGAACAAGGTTGGAACAAGTTTCAAGCAAAGTTCAAATATGATTCAATCATATGATATGATGTCTAATGTGGTTTGATTTGCGAACAATTTTTGGAACTTTTATTGTATTATTTTTATTTTTTGAAGCTTTGGTTTTCTTTTAGTCTCTGGATTGTAACGTATCTTTTGACGTATTAAAAACTACATAATAAAAAAATATAATATCACGAATGAGCCGATAATAAAAAAAACTAAATTTATATATCACGATCGAACAATTTAAAAACTAAATTTAGATTTTGACGTAAGTTTGAATAGATGATAATTGGAAAGTAGAGACTAGGGGTGTAAACGAACCGAACACGAACAAATAGAGCTTGTGTTCGTGTTCGGTTCGTTTGAAATTTAGTTTGTTTGAAATAAGCTCGTGTTTGAAATTGTTCGTGAAGTCACTGTTCGTGTTCGTTTCTTAACGAATGAACCGAACATGAGCTGTTCACGAACAACGAGCCAGTTTGACATCCCTAATATTAATATATATATATATATATATATATAATATTATATTAATTATATAACTTATATTATATAAATATATAATATATATTAGTATATTACTAATATAGTATATTAATATATTATTATTAATTTATTATATATTATAATTTATAAAATTTAATTTTTTAAAATATCATAAATTATATATATATATATATATATATATATATATATATATATATATATATATATATATATATATATATATATATATATATATATATATATATAATTATTTTAAATTATTTTATATTTCAAACAATAACATTCGAACACATCACTGTTCGTGTTTGATTCGTTTAACTAACCGAATGAAAAAAAAATTGTTAATGTTCGTCTCGTTTACTTATCGAACGAACCGAACACGAACTGTTCGCGAACAATGAGCTTTTTTTGACAGCCCTAGTAGAGACCGTTAAAGATTTACTACATATTGATCACACAAGCTCTGAGGTCACTAGGAAAGAGAAGGGTTAGGAAGAGGGTTGTTCGACTAGCTCCATTGTTTGATAGTTTGTGAATCATGAGTCTTGAGTTGAAGGTTATGGCTCATTGTTACATAGCTAGGTCATTTTAATCTTAATGAATTTTCGGGCATATTTTTCTGAATAATGAATCTGCAAAAAATTTTGGTTAATTATGGGGAGGCATGTTAAGTTAAATTTCTCATTTGAAATAGAGTTTTTTTTTATTCATTTCTTTTGATAAGGAAATATTATATGAGTGACAATAACGATTGGATAAATTTCTTTTTTTTTTCTATCGTTGGGTAAAGAATCGTCATTGGAAAAGGAGAAAAAACATTTTATCAGATTTCCTGGAAATTCAACTACATATTGCCCTTCAATCAAACATCTTACATAAAATGGTGAGGTAAAACGTAATTGCATTCTCCAATTTTCTAAAATCAAACTTCCTTAGAAATTGAGGGCAATACAAATGCACTTGAGAATATCATTTTAGATGTTTAGTTTCAATATAAGTATAGGAAATTAGATTTAAAAAGAAAGAGAGCTTATTCATTTTTCTTTTGACAAAACTCTACCTAGCTTTAATAAAAAATGGATGAAAAATTTACTGGTTCATCCCTTTGACTCACATGCCCTCAATAGCTTATCAACTTAATAAGGGAAAAAAAAATGATAAAATTGAATGAAAGGAAACACAAATGAAATTGAAAAAATTAAATTGAAAGGTTTTTGGCCTTTGTGTTTTTGTTCAGGAGAAAATAAATTCTCTTTTTTGTTTGTTTTGAACGAATAAGTAATAAATTGAAGTATGTTGGTGATATATACACAACCGGATGCTATTCACATTTTCCTTTTTCTTGGGCAGATAAAGACTGATAAAGAGAAATATGAATACGCTTTAAGTTTGTTGTAAATCAATTTCTTTTGAATACTCTCAAAATAAACAACTAAGATGTATTCAAACTTACCCTAAATTTCTTCCTAATTCCCCCCAAATCGAAGCCACCCAATTTTTTTCATTTTCTTTACACTTTTATTTTCACTTTCTTATAATTGCTTCAATTTCATATACTTTCTTCCATATTTTGTCTTTTTCAGTTTTAAGTAATTGAAAGAGAACATATGAAGCGGAAATTGAAATGAAAATAATAAAGGAATTGAACTGAAATTGGTTTTCATCACTTTTTTGTTTGAGAGTTGAGTTACAAAATATTTTTATTGTTTTTTTGATGAAATCCGTTTTTTTTTTGCTTGTTTGTATGTGCGCTCAGGTACTTGTGAGCTAAAATGATGCACTGATAAATTTTTCTTCCTTGTTTTTAGTAGGATTGGGTTGGAAATTGTCAATGGAAACATGCATATATTCATGGAAAAATGTATATCATTCACATTTTCTAATTAAATCTAATTACCTTACATTTGAACCAAACGCCAATTGTGAAATTGTAAAATAAAATGCATTTGCAGTCCCTCAAATTCAAGCCAAGCATAACCTTTGAAAAAATTCTCCTTATGGTCTTGGATTCTTTTTTCTTAGGTCTCCAGTTGAGTTGGGATGCTGTGTTGGGTCCATGTACCCACTGCACAGTGTGGTTGCAGCAACAAGGCTGATATCAAGGCTAAGTTTGACTTCTCAGAGCTGTGGAGACCTCTCACAGGGTACCCTCTGCTGCACCTCTCCCGGACTGTAATGTTGTTTCTGTGAGTTTACAACTACTTTTTAAGTAGCTTTAGCCTTTAGTTTGGCTAACATTTAGTTCTGGGAATATGTACCCGGTGCCTTGTTCTCTCCATCAAGGCATTCATAGCCTTTCTTTTCTCTTTCATTTGTTTTTTACATAAAAATCTGGCGGCCGGTTGACTTTAGATTTAAAATTTGTTCAATCTTCTTTTTCTCAATGGTTGATTAAAGGACCTTCAACTCTAGAATGAGAAATTTACCGTGCTTACTTGCAAATTAGGTTTTACTTTAATTTCTTGATTCAAGGAAGCAGCCTTTTTGTTTGGCTGGTATTTTACTCTAGTTAAATTTTTTATAATGTGCTAATAATTCTTTGATAATCATTTTGCACTAGGTTCCAAATTGATATTCAAAGCACCATCATATTTAGGTCCAAGTTATTTATGATTATTGACAAATATATAGAAAAGTTGATTTCTGTAGATTGCATCAAATAACTTTAAGCAAAATAAAGCATGCTAAATTGAGATGTTTCTGTAATAACTTTAACTGGTATCCAACTCATTCTATTTGTAGGCTTATTGTTTTTTTTTTTTTTTTGTCAATTAGCTTCTGGTATATTACTGATATTTATGAATCCTTTTCTCAATTTGGTAGAGCTCATATTTCTTTGGCGGTTTATTATTTTGTTCAGTTTTGTCTTGCCTCATCATAGCGTGCTTTTGTTTTTGGATCTCTGGGTTGTAATCATGTAGATTCTGGTACATCTTCTATAAATATAGCTGTTTCTTTTGTTTTGAAGCTGCTGATCCACTTTTTTTAACCTCTTTGTGATTTAAATCGAGGTTTAGCTAAACTGTGGATTTGACAGCAACTCTACAGTTCTTGCATTCTTCCTTCTATTCTTGGTTATATGTTGTTGATAAAATAGGCTTGGATTTTTTCCAAGGACTTCAATTTTATGCCTAGCTATGTATTTTAGTTTTTTTAAAGTCTAATTTATCTTTTACCATTTATAATGGAAAATCTTGCAAGTTTTAGCATATTGAGAAGTTGCGCCATCTTATTAGTCCGTATTCATGCAGATTATTGCTTCTCCCACTGTTCTGGAATGTGACAGAATCCCTGATTAGCTAAGTTTGGATTGTACAACTTTATTCGGTTTTGGTTTGCTGATTGCGTTATGTGAAGGCATACATTGATTAATAATTTGAATAAATGAATTAACTTTCTTCATTGCTTTTGAATAGAGATCTATATTCTGCAAGTTTTTACTGAATTAGGACTGTAACACCCGCATTAAATAATTATATCAAGTTTTTATGAGAAAAAAATGTTTAAAAAAAAGATAGGATTTTTTTTTATGGGAAAAAATGTTTTCAAAAAAGATAGTATTTTTTTAATGATTGCATTGTGTATTTATTGATGGTTAATTTTATAAATTTGCTCCCAAGCTACTGTTTATTTTCTTTGAAATTTGTTTGTCTTTCTTCTTTCACGTTTTATCCTTGCTTGGTTCTTAGGATCTGTCATGGTTCTACGTTAATTTTATGCCACAATTAAATTTGAACTGCATTACATTTCTTCAAAGGAGAACCTTTTTCCCGCTTATGTGGGAACAACTCAAAATTTATTCTCTCAAAGGAAGCAACCAACAAAGATGTCTGGCTCCTGCAGGTTCATGAATAGTTGGGTGCCTGAAAGCAGTACATGTGCCCTCAAGTGCCTGCGGTTTGCCTTCCAGATTCTCGAGTATGAACACTTTTCTTCATTTTCTATTTATGAATTGTTTCATAGATAATGTGAATTTTGTATGTCAACTATTCGTAAATGGCTAATCTTTTGGCACCTGTATATAGTTTTTATTGAGTCTAAGGATTAGATTGATATTGTTACGCACAAAACTTCCAAAAAAGGATCTCATTTCCTTGCATTTGAGCGAGATTTGTAAAAACTATATCATCATTGTATTTATGTTAACTATATCTTTTGTGCCTTTGTTTCTATGCAAGCGCATCATTCGAGTATGAAATAATCTTGAACATTCTTGTAATAATATTTCAAAAGTTGTCAACTTCAAAGTGTAGCAACAATTACCAGTATAGGTCACCTTGGACACTCTTCATGCAACATTCTATTTAAATGTTGGTATGTAGTAGCATGCAATCGGTGCGTTTGGGGCAACTTCTGCTTATTCAGATATACAACTTATCCTGAAACGCGGCCTACGGGTGGTCCGCAGGGTTCGACCCGCGACCTGAGTGTAGTGTAAAAACCCAACCGCATTTTTAGATAAGCCGCCGAAACATGTTTTTCAAACGGTGAGACGGCGTTTTGAAAACGCCTCCCGCACTTATAAGCTGCCCCAAACGTTTCAGTCCATTTTTATTTTTCTTTAAAGTTTCATTGATTGATTGCAAGGTGCTGCAATACATTTAAGGATTAAGTTTTTAATGCAATCAAAACGATGCGGTATATGTAAATCACTTGATTTTCATATCACGAACTGCTAAATTAGCCAATGATTTTTTTTCTTTAATGCAATTGTAAATAGGGGAATTACAATCAAAACAATGGTATAATGATCAAATAAATACTAAGAAAATGGGAAGAAATTCAAACCGGATAAAATTGATGAGCAACTGTAATTTAATCACCATGATTAGAATCTCTATTGTGTCAAATTTAAACAAAATTAGGAATGCTGTAAATAATAACAAAATATGCTGAAGACTATAGATCAAGAAAATAACTGGTATATGGAAATGATTTCTCCTAGAATCATTTATTCAATCAAATAAATTTAATTATTAATTTTCAAATTATCTATTTTGTAGACTCTTAACGCCTAGGTTAATAGATAGGGTTGGCAGCTGGCCTAATTTAATTTCAGATAGCCGTTTAAATGAAACTTGATTTTATTCAAAATTTAGTTCCGAAGTTGCTTTAGAGGCTTTGATCCATCAAAATATCACAATATGAGTAGATCAACATAAACGACTTTAGTAAATCCCATAAAATAGAAATTTGCAAATAAATGCTGGAGATAAAAACAGTAAAACAATCCAAGTTTTGCTAAAGGGGAGTCACATGCAGGCAGGGCCCACATAACATAAGAACCACAAGTATAGGATGTATAGGATCCGCCTAACCAAGAAACCACGCAAGCAAAGATGTAAAACAGTTTTCAGTGTTGCTCAAAATAAAGGCATAGTGCTATACGAGAAAATTTAATAGCTCGGAGGAGTAGTAAACTCCATAGCCTTTAAAACAATAAACAACTTAATCGTTAGGTCTCATATTATCCAAGGAAGGTGATTAGAATGCCTTCCATAATACTAAGCAGAGCATGTAGAAGGAACATTGGCCAAGATTATTCATGGTTTCACAAAGCAGTTATTCACGGGCTCTCTAATTTTGTTATGAAGTTATTCATGGTTTCATTTAAATATATATATTGTTGCTTGCTGAAAAGTGTGCGTCAGTGAAGTGATATATTACCATCTTAGTGTTATTCGAAGCTCCGACATACAAAGAGATAAAGGAAAAATAAATACGGGGAATAACACGAGTTTTTATGTGGAAAACCCGGAAGGGTAAAAACCACGGGCCATATCTCAGTTGAAATGATTTCATTGTGCTGATGTAGGTTATAAGACTTCATCGTTTTTTGACCAGCCATAAATAATATTACACAAGTTGGGGCTATTGACGTGACTTTCGCTAGGCGTAATACGTTAGGGAAGCTACAACGTCTTGACATTGGTAATCTGACGAAATTGAACGTGGTGATCCGGTGTTGCCTAGACGATGATGAAGGTTTTTGCCGGGCAGCGGTACTTCAGTTGCGGTGGTCAGACGACAGTAGTTTGGCTGCGACGACCAGACGAGAGTGGTTTTGCTGCGACGACCAGATGACAGTGGTTCAACGACGGGGGCGGCTAGACGACAGTGGTTCATTGGTAGCAAAGGTGGTGGTCATAAACACGTCCTTATATAGAGAATCTAATGGGAGGAAGATGTCGAATGAAGAAAGGAGGAATAGCTGAGTAGGGTTAGGTGGAACTTAGATGTTGTTTGGCTGCTATTAGGATTTAGTAATTCTTAGAAAACTTATATTAATAATTCTTATTGTGCTTAATCCTAAAAATTATTTGGTATGGGAGGTCTATAATAAATCACGTAGTGCTAAATCCTAAAAATTATTTAATATAGTTCTAAACTTTTGTTAAATCCATATATGTTATTTTATTACTTATGTAAGATTTATGGTTTTATATCCTTGTGAGATCTTATTATGTCTATTTGACCTATATTAACCTTAATTAGAATAATTCAGTCCTAATTAGCATAAGATGATAGCTCTTCTAGTTATTTATTAGTAATTTATTATGCTAATTGGGCATAATAACTTCTATTAAATCAAATTAAAAAAAATCAATTTATTTGAGCTAATATATTTTTAAATAGTTAGTATTAATTAGTAGGAATGATTTTTAAATTAATTATATATAATTTATTTGATTGAATATTAATATTTTAATTAATTTTTAATAAGAATAATTAAATTATAATTAGAATAAGATAACATCCCAATTAAACATTAATTAATAATTTATAAAACTAATCAAATATAATAATTTTTGTTTTGTTGAATCAATAATAATATCAATTTATTTAATTTTATTTCTTTTTATTAATTAAAACTCATTAACACTGCCATTGTCAGCTCCAAGTCTGGATGTGAAAAGTGGAGGGTTGTGTTAGATAGTTGATAGAAAGCGTAAAATTTGTCGAAACAAATATGACATGAATCTTTTTGATCATTGTGTAAGTGCTCGGGTGTCGCCTGGAAGTGACATGCTGTATGGTTTGAATACAGTGAAAAGTGTGCAAGGACTGCCGGGTGTAGTGTCAAAAAAGAAAGAGTTCTCACGTTACAGATGAATGCAGATAAAGAAGTTAGTCTATGAAATTAATATTATGACAGATTCTTGGAATATATGTGCTATCACTGGTAAATTAATGAAATTAGTTGATATTATGATTCATAGAAAGATGAATATCTTATGTGTTTAAGAAACTAAATGGATTGGAGAAAAGACTAAGGAGATTGATAACTTAGGTTTTAAACTTTGATATTCATGTAAGAGTCGCACTAGAAATGGTGTAAGTGTAATTATAGTCGAGAGTTTGAAAGATAATATTGTAAAAAATAATGGAGTTGGAGATATAATTATAGTCTTTAAGATTATTGCTGATACTAAGATTTTTAAGTGCTTATGCTTCTCAAATAGGTTCAGAAATAGGTTCTAAAGATAAATTTTAGAATGACTTAGAAGACTTAATACAAACGATACCTCTTGAAGAAAGAATTTTTATTGGAGGAGATTTAAATGACATGTCGGTAGTGTGGTAGAAGATTTTAGATATATTCATGATGGCTATTGTTTTAGAGTGATTAATCGAGGTAGGGCTATAGTATATTTTGCTTTAGCACGTGATTTTGTTATTGCTAATACTTTATTCAAAAAAAGGATGAACATATCATTACTTATAAGAATGGATGTAATAAAACACAAATTGATTATTTTCTTTTGAGAAGAAGATATCGTCGAGAATGTAAAATTGTAAAGCCATTCTAAGTGAAGATTTAAGTACTAAAGATCGATTATTAGTTTTAGATTTTAAGATGAAGAGTTGTAAAATAAAGAATACTAAGAATTATTATCGTAGAATTATATGAGTGTACACAAATAAAATTATTTTTATAATTAAAATTCAAGATTTCAAAATTTGGTATGTTAATGAAGATGTAGGATAAATTAACAAACACTACTAAATTAGCGAAAAAATTTGTACTTGGAGAATCAAAAGAAAAAATTTTCTATAAATAAAAATAATTGATTGTGGAATAATAATGTGCAAAAAAAAATATAATATAAGAAGTTATCTTATTAAAATTGGTTTAAATGTAAAAGATTATAGAAATAAGAAAATATTAAATGACTCGTATGGAGTCTAAGAGAACAATCTGTGATGCTAAAAAATTTGTTTTTAGTGATCTTTATAATAGATTAGATACTAAGGACGGTGAAAAATATATGTATAAACTAGCCAAACAAAGAAAAGATAAGTGAAGATTTCACTTAAGTAGAGTGTATTAAAGTTGAAAATTAAAAAAGTATTTTTCTTAGAAAAATATATTCAAAATAGGTGGATGAGTTATTTTGATAAACTTTTTAATGAAGTTTGGAAAAATACGATCGACCTTAGTAATCTTAATATCGTTAATAATAATAAAATGTTTTATTTTTATCGTCGCATTAATAAAAAAGAAGTTGAGGAGACTTTATAGAAAACCAAGGGTGGAAAGTCTGTAGGTCCTGATGATATCTCAATTGAAGTATGATAATATTTAGGAGATCTGAGAGTTTTTTTGGCTTCCTAAACTCTTTAATATTATTTTAAAAACTAAAAAGAAGCTTGAGGAGTGGGGGAAGAGTATTTTAGTCCCCATTTTTAAGAATAAAGGAGTTGCACAAGAGTATGCAAAGTATAGAGGAATTAAGTTAATGTTTCATACATTAAAATTATGGGTGAAGGTAATTGAACATAGGTTAAGACGTATTACAAAGATTTCTCATAATCAATTTGGATTTATGCCGGGCAGGTCTACTATGGAAGCTATGCATTTATTGAGAGGTTTGATGGAGAAGTTCAGAGATAGTGAAGAGGATCTACATATGATCTTTATTGATTTAGAAAAAGCTAATGATAAGGTTCTAAGAGATATCCTTTGGAGAGTTCTTGAGAATAAGGTGTTGATATGGCTTATATTCAAGTAGATATGTATACAACAATTACTACTTGTGTTCGAACAGGAGGATTGACCAAATATTTTCTCATTTCCGTTGGTTTGAATCAGGGATCAACTTTAAGCCCATATCTTTTTGCTTTAGTTATGGATGGTTTTACAGGACACTTACAAAGAATGTATCTTGGTTTATGTTTTTTGCTCATGATATCCTTCTCGCAGATAAAACTAGAGAAAAAAACTTAGGAAAAACTTGAATTATGGAGGTCTACCTTTTAGTTTAAAAGCCTTTGTTTGAGTAGAACTAAAACTGAATACATTGTGTAATTTTAGCAGTTGTAGCTCTAGTGACAAAAATGTAACTATGGGCGATCAAATTATTAAAAGTTGTGACCGCTTTAGATCTCTCAGGTCTATTGTTCAAAGTGATGGTGATATTGATGGGAATGTTATTAGTAGAATTTAAGTTGGTTGGTTGAAGTGGAGAAGTGCTTCAGGCCTATTATGTGATAGAAAAGTACCGCTTAGACTGAAAGAAAAATTTTATAAGGTGGTGGTGAAACCTGTGATGCTCTATGGCGTTGAATATCGGCCTTTAAAAGAGAAGCTTAAAACTAAGTTAAGTGTTGCCGAGATGAGAATTATTAGGTGGATGAGTGGCTTTACACTTAGAGACAAAATGCGAAATGAATATATCCGTGATAGGGTTGGTGTAGCTCCAATGACGGACAAAATTTGAGAGTTGTCTTAGATGGTTTGGTCATATTAAACGTTGACCATCCGATAATCCGATTAGAAGAGTAGATGTTTTATATTCGACTTATGTTAAGGAAGACAGAGGTAGACCTAGGAAGACTTTGGCATATTGTATAAAAGATGATCTTAGTCTATTAGAATTAAATGAAAATATGACACTAAATAAGGCACAATGGAGAAAAATGATTCATGTAGCTGACCCCACTTAGTGGGATAAAGGTTTTGTTGTTGTTATTGTTGTTATTAACTAATACTCATTATTTGTTTAATTAAAATTTAACTTAATATATTAGGTTTAATTAATACTACTAATATTGATAATTTAAAAAAAATATAAATTATTAAGGAGATAACCATGAACTTATCGAGACACACCAAATGCGTGAAACTTTTTCCTTTCTCCATTTTTTTGTTCCTACCCAAATTCATGACAACAAAGTGAGCTAGCTAAAAAAGGCATTCTCCCGACGAGCGATATATGAATTAGAAAGTGTTTGTGAGCCATGAATTTAAGTTAAATCCTACATCTTTGGATTTATTAATTCATAGATTTAAGCTGAAATCGGAGAATGAGATTTAACTGTGTAGGATTTGTAGTTGCTATCTTTTCTGTTTGGCTGAATTTATGTTAAATTCTTCATAAGTCTCACTCCAATCCTACCAGCAAACAACCCATTTGATTTTCATTCAATACTAATAATAATATGACCAAGAATTGATGAAATCCTAACTAATGCACTTATATATAGCTCAAATATTTCTCAAAGTTTCTTAGAATACATCAAACAAATATAAATAGTTTGTTGAGGGATTTATTTTGTATCTTCATGTTTTAACAGTGAAGAATTATAATTTTTATAAGATATTAGGTTAACCAATATAAGAATTCTAACCTTGCTTTAATAAGAAGGATAATCATTACTCTAGAGAAAAATTTAAAATTGTGCAATTGGATATTGAGGTGTTTCTGTTTGTGAGGCGAGCATAAGCATCTAGACGGTCTAAGGTATAAGCTTCATAATTTGAAAATTACATGGTCAAAATAAATGGGTAAAAAATATATACTAGTATCATAACTTCTAAATATACGAAAGGAAGACATGTTAACATCATTACATGATATAAAAAAATGATTAATTGCATTTATATGAAATAATAACTTGCATAAAACTCATACGAAACACAAACTATCAAAAACATAAGTTTACACAAATGATTTCTCATTCCTATTATCCAACATAATAACATCCATGGATCTAAATTAGAAAATAAAAAATAGAAAAAAACTTTAATACTCTCATCGCTAACGGCATTTTTATTGGAGTCATCATCATGATGTATAACTTTCTTCTCCGTCTCTTTTTAATTGAGTCTAAGTTTTCCCATTTTTCTTTTCTTCTTCAACTTCAGTCATATTTTTACCTCATTCAATACTAAAGGTTAATCAATAAAAAAATATTTAATAATATGTCAAATACTTAAATTTTTAAAAATACATTTTATCTCTTGCTGTCTAGTATTGGATGCGTTACCCTTGTTCCTATCGCCATCAAAGAAATCAAGGTTAAAATCTTCTTATTGCAACTAAGATGATATAACCACATTATCTAAATCTACAAACCACTTATCATCATGACATATCGTTACATGGTAGAGGATTTTCATCATGATTCAAACCTCTTTTTTTAAGTTTTTATCTTTCAATCTTTTGTTGTACATGATATACGCTAAGAAATTCATCCTTAAAATCGATAGACTGTTTCTCTTTTTTATGTAAATTTGATGTGTCACATCTAGATGACAAACATGTAAATCCTATTATTTTAATAGGAAAAATTTATAGCTCTAGAGTACTCTCACCAAATGAGAGTTTCAAGTATCCACTATAAGCACCAATTTAACTTATCATATTAAAGTAAGAATGAGAAGCTATTGCATCAAATGAAGTAACATTTTCAGGAAAAAACCCCTAATATCCATGTTGACATGTTTGTGTGCCTCTCTAATATGCTCTAGAGACATCTTCTTGCCCCCTCTTCATAAGCCCTATCATCTTTTATATTTAGCATACATTGATCTAAGGGACTTCTTCTACCTCTATTAGACTTTGGTTGTTGAGATAATGAGGAATCCTTGGCACTTCACTCACTCTCATAGTAAGAGCCGACATCAAGTCTATCATCAAATTGTTATTGTGCAAGATGATTTGACATCATTTACCTTTTCATATAAGATTGGATCTACTCTTTGATTGCTTGTGGCACTTTAGCACATGGTGCAATATTTTTATGTGAGAGATGCTCCTTCATCTTTGCAACACATTCTTTAATTATCTTATTATAGTAATTTTATTTCAATAAACATGTCTCATCATTGCCTCTAATATCAACTTGCTTATTAGGTCTTTCCATCGGATATTTTCGATTTTCAAATGTGGGTTTTTTCTTGCCTCTAACCATTCCTCACAAAATTTGAAAATCCTAGAATGAAAATTTTGTTTCAAAATTTAAACAAATTGAAACTTTGAAACTCATGCAAATAAAAAAGAAAAGGTTTAGAGTTATAGAAGAGGACTTCTGAATCTAATGGAGCGTAAAGAAGATTACTTGAGGAGGGGTGGCGCGACGGCAATGTTTTGACAACAACAGGTAAAGGCGTCAACAGTGGCTACAACAGTGCTAGGGATAGCTGGAAGTGCAGGCAGTGGTGACAGCAAGTGCAGGTGTAGCAGGCGAAGGTGCCGAGGCAACAGGAGCAAGTGGTGGCGGCAACAAGTACATTAGGCTGCAGCATTGAGAAGAGCAATAGGAGGTAGTGGCATGACATCAACAGGTGTGATGGGCTGCAGGTGCAGCAGCAACCTGTTGCCAAAGTAACACGTGGCTGCAGCAGCACCGACGATGGCAAGATCAGGCGGCGCTGAGGGCATTGTCCAATGTAGTGGGCGGTGAGCACAAGTTGTTGGAGCGTTAGAAGGAAATGGGAGACCTTGTGGGCAATATCGGGCGCCAGTTCGAAATCAGTCATAGAATATTTAAATTAAAATATATAGGAAGATTAGGAGCATGGCTTCGCTTAGCCAAGATGAGAAGCTTCTCACCGATCCTGAGGCCGAATGCAACGTGCAAATTGCCCGTGGCATATGCCTTGATTTGGAATTTTTTGTGATTGTGCAAACACACCTCCAATTTCCCAATTTTAATCATTGGCTTGTAGTAGATTAACTATGATAAAGTTAGTATTTACGAGAGCAAAGCAGGCATAGTTGAAGTCAAACTTCATTAATAATTCTTATGCAAGTCATTTTGACTTTTAGTGGTTGAGAACTTTGTCTTTCAACCAAGAGGACTTGAAAGGTTTGCATGCGCTTGAGTGTGAAAAAAAAAAGAAATTAATAAAT
Source organism: Phalaenopsis aphrodite (assembly GCA_003013225.1). Taxonomy (NCBI): domain Eukaryota; kingdom Viridiplantae; phylum Streptophyta; class Magnoliopsida; order Asparagales; family Orchidaceae; genus Phalaenopsis; species Phalaenopsis aphrodite. Next base: position 1,315,501 of record NEWO01000036.1, on the reverse strand, counting down.
AAAAAAAACCTTCATTAAGTCGATCTTTAATCTTCCTTGGAAGTCTGTATTTACTCACCAACTCGCACAAGAAGTCCTTACATTGGGTGGAAACATGCGTTCAAACTGTAAGAGAAACTCTCAAATTTCATTCAAACATATACACACACACACACATACATATACATACAAAAAGGAATCGGTATTTAGGAAGGACTAAACCGTCCTTTAAATACCAGTTCCCTTATATGTGCTAATTCGACCCCGAGGGGATTCGAACCCGTGACAGAGGGGACATACGCAAAGGCCGCCTTCCAACATGCCACAGTTGCGCATATAAAATACACACACACACACACACACACACACACACACACACACACACATATATATACACACACATATATATATATATATATATATATATATATATATATATATATATATATATATATATATATATATATATTCTCCTTACTATCTCTGAAGGAGTAAAAGTTGAAAAAAGTGTTATTTTTAATGTGGTATGAAAGATTTGGGTGGTATTAATGTGAAAAAGTAAAGTATAGGTATTAGATATATAAGACATATGAATTTGGTGGTCTGTAGATTAATGACCCTTACTTTTATAATGATATTATGACTAAATAAGAAATTGTAACAAAGTTCCTATGGTATGAATTATTTACATTTCAAATACTACGTGTTTTTTTTTAGCAAAATAGCATGGATTTTGTTTCTTTATTCGGAGTAACGGACTTTTGATCTTCTTCTCAATGTAACTTACAACTGTTTCATTACCTGCAGCGTCTTCTCTTCCTGTTCAAACGTGATGTCTAACGTTGAACGGTGCTGAAGCATCTGTTTCAGAATTTAGAAATGAAAGCATATTGCATTGATTTACAAGTAAGACTGTTCGTGTAAGTTGATTGCTGCTGTACTTTTTAACTTAATACAGTTGAATTTTTTAAATAACTTGCTGTGCCATTTCTTCTTTAGCTATATCTTAACAAATTGTAATAAGTAAAGTAGTGAATTTCTTCTTTAGCTTGATCTTAACATATTGTAATAATTTATTACTCACAACAGTGAAATTTTAGAATGACAGTTAATGTCGAAAGTGTCATTAAATTCTAAATTTTCAATTTTTTAGTAACTAATGAAGTAACAAGTTAACTACGATAAACATTTACTGATTTACCTTTATGTGCTCATGGTTTTTGTTTGCTTCCATGATATAAGCCTTTCTACAGCTTCCGAAAGTCTTTCATCCCAAATCCCCAAAATTTGTGGTCACAATCAACTCCTTGCACAAGAGAATTCGAAATCACATTTGCCTCCATTGACAAAACTGAAAATTTAAATGAAAATAGCCTAAAGTCGTCCGGGCAATGTGGTGGTGGCATTGCATCCGAACGCTGCATTGTCATGCTCTCGAGTTATGAATTTGGATTAGGTGATGCAGTGTTGTCTTTCGGGCGTTGTGCACATGAAAGAAATATTTTTGGGGGCAACACCCCTAAACCCAATACAGGGGGGACACCTCTGTTTCTCCTAGGCAAACTCACCGTCAAGTTTGATCGTCGAAACTGAGACCTCTGAATGAACAATTGATTGACACAGTTAGACTCCACACAATAACACTCCTTGAGAAGAGGGAAACATGCCAATATAATAACAGAGAAGAAACAATGGATGACATTTCCTCAACAAAATGATAAAATCAGAAAATTTATAGAACTTGGTTTCATAAGCTGGTTCAGCCGTATCCTTCGCATCTTCTCTTCTGCTGCTTGCTTATTCTTTTCTCTCTGCTCTCTGGTTTCTCTTCCTGGACTCTTTTATTTTTGTAACTCTGTTTTCTTTTACTGAAATAAGCCTGTTATGCCTCTCCAAAGCTCCATCTTCTGCACTGGACGAAGTAGTGCAGTAGGCAACATTGAATTAGCATGTTTATTCATTGAAAGATTTAATGTATTTACATATCTAACATCTAAACTTTATTTTTTTACGTATATATCGCATTATGCATTAAAATGATTATTTTATTTTTTTTTAATGTTGAAATTTTGATACTTTTGATGTGATGTGAAAGATTGTAAAGTAAATTTGATTGTATTTTAACCGGTAATACTTTGTTTATCTTATTTGAAGGAAATTATGCACCCCTACTATGTAATCTTATCAATATATTTGTGCTATAACATTATTGAAAATAATAATAATTAGGTATGGTATTTGTTGTGTGGTAAGGTTACCGTTGACTTAACCTGATTATAGATTTAACAAATAAATTTGATAATAATGTAAATAAATTTACATTATATGATATTCTAGCTAAAGCTAATATTATAAAATGCTGGATTTCTTGAACCTTAGCTAAATGTAAAAGGACCTAATTAGGTTAGCCTGAACCTAAACCTTATAATTTGAAAATGTGCCTTTGGCAATTCTTTGAATTGATCCCAATAAGTTATGAGTGATCTTGTAGAGCCAAGTAAACGGTTAGTGTAGCTTGATTGGAGATTTAAATCAACCGACCCAAATGGACTTACTTGACCCTATATGACCACATCTATCAAACTAATAAAATTGATTGCATTGCCTCAAAAAAATTTTGATAGCAAATCATTAATGCTCTTACCGTAAAAGGCCTTCTTATATGCCAAATAGTCCATTTTGTGTAAATTAGCCCATTTAATGCCTGAAGGCCATTAAGATCAATTTGATTAATACAACCAAATTGAGTCAATTCAATCTTTAAACTATATATCAATTAATTATCCATAGTTTACTTGAGCTTAATTTGCTCACTAAGCCCAATTGGCTAATTAGTTTGTTAGACGCGATTGACCAAAATAGACATTAAGCTAACTTGGCCAATTTAATCAAATTGATTATAAACCACTTTAAATTGATTTGGGTGAACTTTTCATAGATGATTAAAGGATGATCTCACTTTGGTGAGATCAGTTAAACCCAAATTAGCCAACTTTGCCAAATTGCATTGTAAGGATCACTTTACCTTCTTAACTAAATTAACATCCAATAATAAAATTGACAAGCCATATGGTTTTGGATCATTTAATCAAACTCTAATTAATCCTGTTTTTTTTATTATTCATAATTAGCCCAATTGGAGCTTGTCCCCCAAGATAAGCCATTGCAAATTTGACTAAATTGGCTCCATTAATTTAAATTGAACCCACCTTATGGTGCCCTAAGTCTTTCATCCAATATTTGATCCTTGAGATCTCTTTACTTTGGCTTGCAAATTTTTTTTTTTAACTAAGAAAGTCAAATGTAATTTATTTGGGTGCTCTTGAACAATATTCTTAGGATCTCATTTGAACCGACCAGTAGTCCTTAGAATTTCCCTATGATTTCTATACTTGACCCAATGGGTTTGCCAATTGGTTTACTAAAGTTTAGGTTGATTCAATGGAGCTTATAAGGGTTCATATCAACAAATCCATTTTGAATTTTAATATGATTAGTATAGCTGAACACTGATCCTACCATTCAATGTACATAGGTAGACCATATTCAAAGGATTCTAACTAAACCAATGATTAGCTAATGGAGATAATTGACTTCATTTGTTCCAATTGAATCCAAATGGATTCACTTAGGCCAAATTGAATTTAATAATGAAATTGATTCAATCAATTAATCATGAAACAAATTCAGGATGTTCTCGACTTAAATTAGTCCTTGTTAACCAAATTTGACTTTTGGTTAACAAATTTCGGTTAATTTGGATTAGTCCATTCAAATACTTAAATTTCTTCAGCCAATTGATTCCTCCAAGCTTTGAAGATCCTAATATAACTAAGCAATGCACTCAAGCCATGATTATTTTAACTAATATTGGGATAACATAAACCATGCTTAGGAAGGGATTAAGCAATTCCATGGAGATTATTTCATCTTCTTTAAATAATGTACTATAATTACTTAATCCAATCCTTTATAATAAATCTTAGCTATCCACTTATGTGACATGCCATGTTAGCTTATAACTATGGTAATTAACCATGAAGCACCATGGCTAAGGAATTGATTAAGGGTATTTAAAAAAACCAACGAAGGAATTCAATTTTTGTATATTGTTATCACCATCGCCATGCTTTTAGAGGAAATTGTAAATGGGTAAATAGCCTTCCAGTAGCAGTTGATGTCTCCAAGATAAATATGGCTGAAAACCCCATAAACTCTATATCACCTTAACCCAAACCTTGGTAGGGTGTTATTCACCTCTTTTCAGTGAAGTTCCATGATCTAATTCACCAAGCCAAGTTTTTCACATAGTTAAGAATTAAAAACTTTAGGTAGACACCTAAGAGCTTTGTGTGAAGAACTATTTAAGACATGTCCAGTAAAAAACACTACCATCCCTAGATAATGTCAACTCCCCTCTAGTATTCTAATGAAGATATTTTAAGAAAATCATTATATGTGTTGACCTCATTTTGAATGAGGACGATAAACCCATTCGAACCTACCCTTAATACTTGTGTTTATTCACTAAATTAGAATCCCTGTATAGTTTTCTCTATGTGGTTCCCTTGTGACCCTAGTATTTAATAGTCCTTAGAAGCCTAAATTCAAAAATCCTTAAGCACAAGTGGTACCCTATAAGAATCCCTGACTTGCCTTAGTACTTATCCTATTGAATGCTTTTAGCTTTGAAGAAGCCTAATTGGTTTTCAGCTTATTTCATAAGCTTAGAATATCAATTGAATGTTAATTTTAATCTAAGAGCAACCTTTAGCAGAGACATAATCTAAGTTTAATATTTAAATCTTAAAAAACCCAAATTTGCCATCAGGTGGGACCCCAAGTTTAAGTAGTAAAAATACCAAGATCCACATAAAAGCCTTTTTGTTTTTTACCTTAAATCTCCTCATTTTTTAAGTGCATAATGACTCCTATAGGTTAATCTTAGGTTAACTCAAAATAACCCAAAATCCAAATCTAATTTCTAGTAAAACACAAGCCCCATTACTATGCCACATTACCAAGTACCTTTGTAAATATTCTAAAGCCCAAGAACATATCCTAAATATTTTTAAACTTCTCTTAGGCTCATTCCATGACTCATATTGGCTTGGTCAACTTAATTTAACTAAGTGACCCATTAGGAACTACTTGTCCAAACTTAGCCCTTCCTTGAGTGTTTAACACTTCAATGAACTCAAAATAATTCTAAGGGATTAAGAACTATACTTGATTTACATTAAAGAATTTTAATCTATCAATCTAATATGATAAATTGACCTGCTTAACCAATAATGGGCTTATTTTATTTTATTTATTACTATTATTATTTTAACCCAATAATGATAAATGAACATAGCATTTCTTTTATGGTTTTAATGATTTCAAATGATGATTTGATCATAATAAAAAGTACATAGGCCTTGGTAAAACTTATATTGATGAAATGACCCATTGGACCTATTAACAACCATTTGAATCAAACCTAATTTTCCTTTAAAACATTTGGTTTTTAGTATATCTAATATGCTCAAAAGGGCAATACATGCCATACTTGAGCTACAAAAAAATTAACTCAAGACATAAATCTTTGATCTATTAATGACTAATTAAGGATTATCATCAGTTTTAAATTTTCTATTAAAAACCTTTGACACTAAACATGGCCATACACTCTTCAAAATCTTCCTTATAATTATAATTAATAGGGAGACAATGATCACTTTTTGAAACATTTGCATACATACCCCTTACTTCCTGTGTATTACATAAATAACATCTAAACTTCAATTTTTACATGCAAGTCGCCTTACTTATACATAAAAAAGTGTGTTTTCACCTTTTTTAAGTTTATGTGCTATGAAAGATTTGGGTGGTATAAATGTAAACAATAATGTTTAAGCGTTAGATATGTAAATACATAGGAATTGGGGGGTATGTATGTAAATGGTCATTATTTTATTCATGGCTAATTTTTCGAGAAAGAGAAAAAAATAGACTACTAGAGGAGGAGAGAGAAGGTTGCTTGTATTTTAATAATTTTATTTGTTGGCATTTTAAATTAGGGGTATTTACCCAAATA
>NEWO01000036.1:1278575-1308786 GCA_003013225.1 Phalaenopsis aphrodite | reverse complement strand
GGTGGCTTGTTTGTAAATTCCCGAAAAAAAATCTTAATCAACTTAAATTTGAACCGGCTTGTTAAATGGTTAAACATGTCAAAAAATGAGTGAATCGAGCCGAGCACGAAAATGCCATTCATAAGATATTTCGAACACAAGCCGAACACGACCAACAAATAATAAATCGAATAAAAGCAAACATTGAGCTCACTCAACTCTGCCCTTTTACACCCACAATAACATTTTTATGCAAGAAATGGAAGTTTAGGTCTTAGGTACATAAAAACATAGTAATTGAGTAGCATTCAATGTAAATCTTCCGGCCTTCTTGTATGTCAATTGCTTTTGTGTTTATGTTGGGTTCCTAGCTAGCGTCAATAATTGGAAAAATTATTGTATCAAAACATTTGAAACAAATTTGTATCAGGTGTCCAATAATTTGACAATTTGGGCCCACTGACATACATGATTCGAGCCCGAGTTGTCACGCGGCATCATATTATTGGACATCTGATGTAAATTTGTACAATTATTTTTCCAAGGGCGGTAGACGGTGAGGGAAATAGATGTACGTTTCCACATGTTTCACGTGCTTTTTTTGGTGTTTTTTTGCGCCTAAGCAGCGTGACATCGAAGGAGTAGAGCTTCTCGCGCCAGGTTCCCATACCATCTAGTAAAACATGTATTTTTAATAATTTTAATATTTTAAAACTATTTTTAGCTTTCTATTTATTATTTAAGCATTTTTTTAATATTTTGTTAGCTGTTTTTAGCTTTTTAATTGTTTTTTTTATTTTTTTAATTATAATAGTAATGCTAATAATAATTAAAAAAAGAAAACTAAAATAATATTAATAAGTTTAAAATTAAGAAGAATAATAATGCTACTACTAATTGTAAGAATAAGGAAAGGAATAATAATTACAATAACAAAATATTAATATTTATAAATAATAAAAGCAATAGTAAAAAACAATATGAAAATAATAATTAAATGTATTAATTAAAAAAAAATTACTTAATAGCTAAAATAATAATAATAGTTATAATCATAATTGTAGTAACAAAAACAATAACAACAAATACAGCTACAACAATACCAACAATAACAATAACAACAATAACAACAACAATAATAATAATAATATAATTATTTACAAAATAATGATGATGATGATGATGATGATGATGATTACTAATATTAATAATAATAGTACTTATTTTACTAAAAAAGTAATTGTAATAATAATAATATTATTAATAATAACACCAATAATAATAATTATGTATTATTTTTTATAAATTGATTCATTTACCTGTGAAGACTTGTGCATTTGATCATCTAAGATAGTTTAGCTTCAAATCTAATCTAAGTTATGTCCAAACCAACTAGCAAACACATTTATACTTTGAGTGGTTAGATCAAGTAGCAAAATCAATGTGTTGAACATGATATCATTTTTAGGCTAATTAGAACCTTTTTAGAAAGATGTAAATAGTTTAAAAAGAGCTTGGGATGCAAGAAATCTTGTACTTTATCATTACCTTGAAGTTCTCTTACTCCAAAATTTATTTTATTTACACATTTATATAAATTATAGATAGAAACTTGAATATTTATAAAAGTGTACTTAAGAAGTATATAGTATAGAAACTCGAGTTACATGCTCGAATTTAACTTTTACTTAATTAAAATGTTTTTAAGCTTAAAATTGAATTTACTTTTGATGAAGTTATGACCTCATTTCTCTAGTATAATAATGACACGTGCTATTCAGTTAAAATTTAGTTGTTTTTTTAATGATATTTAAGAAAATCATTTCTTCTAACTTCAACAACAATTAAAAAACTAGGTGTACTTATAGTTTTCACAATTGACTTGACTCAACTTTAAAGTGATTAAGTAGGTTCATTAATTAAAGATGGGGCAACCAATTTCAACTTCTATGTTATAACATGATGTTGAATTAATTACTTTTGATAACTTCAACCCGTGCTGCACAGAAGGTCGTAGCCAACCTCTATGTATACCAACATAATCAATCTTTAAATAAACAAACCATAAAATATTTGTGCTGAGTGGTGATCTTAAGACTCATTTTATCGATCATCTGTAGATTTCTTATAGGTCAGTAGTATGCCACAATTTTAATTGAATATAATGAGGTTACAAGGTGGGTACTACAAGTTTTTCATCAATAAAATAATTCAATACCATGACGATATTTGTGTACTTTTGATTAATATATTTATTATATTATTAAAGAAAAATGAAATCATAAGATAAGAGTTACCATGAATTTTCAAAGTTTAAATCTATGTATTGAATTATTTTAGGTCAAGTAGTAATGCTTATATTTGTGAGAATTTAATGTATAAAACATTATCTAGTATCAAAGTGTTTTTTGTACATGTTTTATATAAGTTTTAGGTTTTTTTTTTGGGTATGTTGTGTATATATACAATCTACAGGGATGGAAGAAGCACAATGAAGAAATTAGATTGCTTGTAGGCTAACACCCCGATCACCATGGCGAGCACATAAAAAATTGAATTAGGTCACTTTAATCCAAAATATAGAAAGCAGGACATTGCAACAGCAAGTGCCAAGAGCCCTAGTGCCAAGCACTGATACTGACACACCGCCATAACCAACAAAGCCGCTCTCAAAGACCTATTTTTATGGATAAAGTTCAAGACATGCACTGATGTCACCTTACTAGCACTCCCCATTGATATCAGGTGATTTCTGCAGTCTGTGGATAGTTCAAATGAATTCAATACTCAAATGAATTCAATTTTACGTAAGTGGAAGAGTTCATACATTGGATAAACACAAAGAAAGCTTTTGGGAAAGACTTTAATGAGTGTAGGTGCTTTGGGTGTTTGTGAGAGTGTGTGTAAACGAATCAAGAAGGAAGAGTGCATTGTAAAGTAGAGGATCATCTTGGAGCAAATAGGAGATGCAAACTATGCTTGATCTTTTCATTATTTTTGTAAACTTTGATTTTACTTTCAATGAAATCTATTGTGTTTTCTTCACACATGTTTAGGAACTAATTTTCTTACTTCTTGGGATTTGATGATGTGAACATCTAGTCCATTTCATGTAATTTTTTTAGAGCAAATTATGGCACGTTGATATGTCAACATTTAAAACTTTATTTACTTTCTTGTTGACTACCGAAATCTTTCTTGCTGACAACCGAAATAGTTAAAATCAATTGTGAGCTAGAACAATTGACTTTGAACTACAAGAATAATTACGTCAACACATAATTTCTTGGTGATATAGAAATATTATCATAAGGAATTGCCATCATATAGAGAAATGCGTAATCTTAAGATATTTTGTAGATTTAAATGGACTTAACCATAACATGAGAATTCAATGCTTTTTTATTTCTAGGAATACAGTAGAAGTTATAGTCCCTAGTAGTCAAATTCAATAAGAGAAAATTCAGTGGATGAACATTGAATTTTCACACGATCTACATCAAGGAAAACTTTCTACCAATAGCAAGAAACCTAAATATCATTAGTTTTAACATTAAAAATTTAGGACTTTTAGAAAACCTTTAAAAAATGTGCAACATGTTGGACTAAACCTAGAATTAGTAGACTAGCAATTGAACTATTTAAAATTTAACTTATACCTCTAGGACTGATAATTCAAACTCAGAATTTGTATACTACTTTATCGACATGTATATTTACATAATTAATATTTACTTCACTGCATTACAAATCATGTACTTTGAAGAGTTTGTAAGATGTAATGCTTGGCTTAATAAGTGATGTCGAGAATTAAAGGAGCACATTGACCTTATAGGCAATGACATTCAATTAAATTGGCAGATACTAACTTTGAAGTTGATAGGCAACATGATTTGGAGATGTGAATGACCATAATCATTATATAATTATCATAAATCAATAACTGAGTGATTGTTGCCAAGTGATTATATATAATTGAATGTTAGAGGTTAGATAATTGTAGTCATAATGAGNTGAATGTTAGAGGTTAGATAATTGTAGTCATAATGAGAGATCGAATGACTCAAAAAACAGATGGATGGTTCTAAGCAAAAGAATATAGATTAATTAAGAGACAATGTGGAGGAAAGTTGGGTGACAATGTGGGGGAAATTTCTCTTACTTTTTATCCCTATGTGGTTACAAACAAGACAATGTGGGGGGATGTATGGTGGTTGTACAAAATAGCAGTGGTGTAAATGTGACAATTTTGGCTAGACGATGATGGACTAATGAAGCTTAAGAATCTTTCGGGCTTCAAAATTTTCTTAAATCTCCCATTTAAGTTCAGGCTCTCCTTGGAAGAGAGTAGAATTAAAAATGTTCTTAATCTCTATATGTGGGAAAAAAAACTTGACAGAAGGGCACATTGAAGATGGTTAAATGTATATGATAGTCCTTTACTAGAGGCAAGAATTTCTGAAAAAATTGGGATAATAAACTAATATTCTCATAGATGGAAAGGAGAGTGTCCTGCTACAACCATTCTCAACACAATAACATGAACTTTTTTTTGAGGTTGCAAATAGAGTTGCCCCATTCCAAGCATAAAATCAATTTTCATAGATGACACCAAAACATTGTGTTAGATAATTCCCAACATTATAAAAATATTAAGTTTTAGCTAGGTAGAGATATCCAACACATTTAAAGATAGAAGTGCTAAGAGATAGCAAGGTTTTTTTTTGTGAAAAATTTGGGAAGACAAAAATTATGAGATATGATTCAATCAAAACTATCTACTATACAGTTGAAGTTATAGAGATTTATTTTTAGAGAAAACAGGCTTATAAAGTAAGAGAAATTTTTATCCCTCTGTGATTATAATAGGTGTTGATAAACACCAATGTTGATCATATTACAATGATTAGATAACAACTGTCTGGAGATAATAATCGGACAATAATGATTGTATGATTGTAGTTGTGCTACATAACTATTATTGGTAGTCGATGAAGATTATTGGTACATAGTCGCTAGCTTCAAGTTTTCTTTAGCGTGTGAACTTAACTCTTTATTTTTCTCTCCCCCTTCATGTTGAAAAAAGAGATCCTATTTATACAATTTTTGGCGGAATATTTTGGTAAATATAACCAAAATTGCAAAACACGCTGTGATTATTTGTATTATTTACTTTAATTAGATTTTATTATTTTAGTATTAAATACCATAATGACCTCAAAATTTAGTGATCTTAAGTTCGTTGGATTCCACTCTGGGCCGCTTGATTCTGCCATAAGCATATCAAATTTAAATATCATTTAACCCTCCAGTTAATGTTTTGAAGCTTTTAATCATTTTTTAAATGCTTGATTCGGGCTCATTTGAACTCGAATCGAATCATTTTAGTTTATACTCATTAATGTTCTTTAATCTGATTCTTCAAATTTTCTTATCCAATATATATTGAGATTTGCAGATTAGGAAGTGAATTTTCTAGCGACATATCAATATCATTATTCATGTTCTTTCATGTAATTAGAGTCCTCAGTTAAAAAACGTTCAATCTATTATATATATATATGAAGTTTGTGAAGGTGGAAGCCACTGCTGTTCTGTTCTTCTCATAAACCAGAAGCACGGAGCAAGGACCTGTAAGTCATCCCCGGCCGCCATCCAACTGGAATGACATCATCAGCGACGAGGATGGCATGAGATCTCAATGATGTCAGCCGGAGAGAGAAAGGAGGCTTCAGTTCATAATTGGAGTTGAGCTTCCACATTGCTCCCCATGACTGCTGCATTGACGACCACTGCAAGCCTCTTCCTCCTCCTTGCCGGAGATCTACTCTGGAGAGATCGCCGTCGCCGCCTTCGTACTCCACAACAACTGCGAAGTAGTAGGCGGTGGATCCACTGTCCACGTGGAATGCGATAGTGTAGCCGGTGTAGCTGCATGCAGCCCTGTTCAGTAGAAAAAAAAAGAGGGAAATTTATGTACATACCACACAATTTGCATATCCAACGGCCAAACTTTGATATTTACACTTATAACATTTTGGTGTCTAAGTCCGTTTGGGGCAGCTTGCGCGTTTCAGGATAAGCTGCTTATCCTGAAACGAGGCCCGTGGGCCGGCAGCAGGGTCGACCCGCGACCCGCATTTAGTGTAAAAACTCAAATGCAGTTTCAGATAAGCTGGCGAAACACGCGAACCAAACGGTACAACGGCGTTTTCAAAACGCCGCCCACACTTATAAGCTGCCCCAAACGGACCCTAAATTTATGAATGAAAAAGTATATCTCTCTTTTAAAAGATAGTGAAGTATTATTTTTGATGCGATATTAAGGAATTGAGTGATATGCATGTAAATATGAATGTTTAGGTGTTATTATTTAAATATATAATAATTATGTGGTTGTATGTAAATGACCAAAAAAAAGGTTTTTTTCTAACTATATATTTATACATTCAAGTTTTGTTATAAAACATTTAGTGGTTTTTCATCAGTTCGAATTAACTGTAAATTAAGATAAGGAATCAAATCTTATGTTGTAAATACACTTCATCAAGCTAGAGCTAACTTGAAGAAATTATATTGTTGATAATATTATTCTTGTGGATGGGCTTTTTAATTGCTTTAATATCTCAACTCATTATAAAGTCTTTGTGTCAAAATTGATCTCATGAAGACCTTTGACAAAGTTAATCGTTCGTTCATCAATAAAAAGAGAAGGTCTATGGGTTTCCTCACAAAATTCATTACATGGGTCTATGGCTACACTTTGCAAGTCCCTTTCTCTATCAATATTAATAAAGAGCTTCATGGTTATCACAATTCATCCTTTGGGTTAAGGCGGGGTTATCTACTTTCACCTTATCTCTTTACACTTGTTATGGACCACTTTTCGAGACACTTGGATTTCCATTTTAATAGCCATGGTTTGACCTATGGTAATAAAAATATTAATTAACTCATGTATATTGATGACTTATTATTATTTGATAAGTCATCTTGCTCGATTGTTGCTTGTCTCTCATCTATTCTTCGAACCTTAATATCTATTTTTTTAAGATAATGGAGACTTAATCTATTCAGCTTATTTGTAGTACTCCTAATTATTTTAATTCTCCTCTCTTCCTTGGGGACTTCTTTGGGGGACGTCTTGGTGTTAACCGTCTACTCTAGCAATCTCAAAACTATAGATAGGCTCATAATCATGGCTAAAATTCAACATTGGCTTAGTGGATGGAAACAAAAGTCCTTAACTTTCATTGCTAGGATGCAACTCATCAAAGTCACTATTTGAAGCTACTTATATTATAAGCTTAGGTCTTCCATCATCTCTAAGGGATTAAGTAAGATGGTCCCATCTACTCTAGATAGCTTTCTTCACATTAATGATTAGCACAGAAATCTTAATACAATTGCATTGGACACTACCACTAAACCCAATATTGATGGTCTTGGTATCCCCAACCTTAATTGGATTAAAATTATATGCAAATCTAAAGTTATATGGAGGAATTTTAATTCAATTCCATCCTCTCAACTTGGTGTTATGACTCTTATGTATCACTTTAGTACAAAATGAAAATAAAAAGAAAAAAAACATCCCCTTTTTGGAGTGTCGTGACTTTAAGAATTAAAGGATGTCTCTATTTCCATATCAGCACTAATAGCAAACTATAGTTTCTTTTTTTAAACCTCTGGGTTAATGATGATACGAACAATGCATGGTTTAGTGATCTGACCATCACATGTTTCACGTAAGTGCAGATATCATTCAATTAGTACAAATTAATAGAGCCCAAGATCATTCCCACGTGGATCAATGAAAATATGATTTATAAAACCACCCAAAATCATAAATTATATTCAAATGACAAAAACATTTTTTATTTTAATAAAAATTACTGCAAATTAATAATAAATTCAAAACAAATTATTAGATCTACAAATTTATAATTTTAAACATGGATGAAAACAAAATTAATCCTCTCTCTCAATCATATTCTATTTATTATAAAAAAAAAATTTGGTGGATTTACATATGAACCACCCAATTCTTATTAATTTTCATATCTAACACTTGAAACTTTAATGTTGCATACATACAACCCAATTCTCCTCGTTTCCCATATCTACCACTTCATGATCTATTCTATAATCATCACAAATCTCACAAAGTGATGGATATGAGAAATTGAGAATAATTCAGCGGTATGTATGTATGTAATATTAAAATTTTAAGTGTTGGGCATGAAAATTAATAATAATTGGGTGTAGGGGTGTAAACGAGCCCAGACTCAGCTCGAGTTCGGTTCGTTTATATTTCGAGCTCAAAAAATGTGTTCGTGTTCACCTCATTTGCTAGCGAGCCGAATACGAGTTGTTCACGAACAAACAACCGTTGTGACAACCTTAATCACATAGCCATAAGATGTTATGGGTTAGGGCAAGATTTAAAAATTATTGCTTATATTAAAACATCATTTGAATCTAATTTATTATTTTTTATTCTATTTTCTTAATTAATAATTTTAATCGATTATAAATCTTTATAGCCTTCAATTAGACTTTTTAAAATACTATCATACATATATATATATATATATATATATATATATTCGAGCCGAACACTAACAAGCAAATTTTTGTTCGTGTTCAACTCGTTAACTTAGCGAACGAGCTGAATATGAACTGTTCGCGAACAACGAGCCATTTTGACACGCTAATTGGGTGGTATGTATGACGAAACTTACCGAGTATATTCAACAGCGAGCACACCAACTCCCATGAGCTGATCAGCTTTGCCCGGCACGGCGAGGGACCCAAATGCCGCCCCACTTAGGTCGAAATGAATCATCTCCTTTAAACATGGTCCACCGGGGCATTCATCAGTGATGGTCACCACCACTGTCTTGCCAGAACACATAGAGTTACTTGTACATTTAACCTAATTAATTTATGATCGTTAATTACTTCTATCTAATTATAATTATTGCAATGCTTTATAATCATTTACATGTTTGATTATATAAATAGAGAATGAATGTTCCTCACCCGATAACATGCACCGCATCCTTTGCCTGATAGAAACAGATTAGGGTTTCCTGCAGTCACCATGGAGGAAAAGGGTGGCTTGCCCACCAGATCACCATAGCCACAAGCACCACCTGTGCACAACATGCTTATTTTTTTGTTTTCTAAAATAATGAACGTATATATATATATATATATATATATATATATATATATATATATATATATATAAAGCGCAAAATTTTGGTAGTCTGAATTCCAAAAACAAGGCTTAATGTAAGGTGTCATTGGACACCATGGTCCTCAATCATCGGTCACCACAGATAGGGCTGTCAAAAAAGATCGTTGTTCGTGTTCGGTTCGTCAATGAGATCGTGTTCGATTCGTTCGATAAGTAAATGAGATGAACGTGAACAAATTTTTTTCATTCAGTTAGTTAAATGAACCAAACACGAACAGTGATGCGTTCGTTCGTGTTCGAATCGTTATTGCTCGAAATATAAAATAATTTAAAGTAATTATATATAAATAAATTTATGATATTTAAAAAAATTTAAATTTTATAAATTATAATATATAATAAATTAATAATAATAATATACTAATATACTATATTAGTAATATACTAATATAGATATTATATATTTATATAATATAAGTTATATAATTAATATAATATATTATTTATATATATTAATATTAGGGATGTCAAATTGGCTCGTCGTTCGCGAACAGCTCGTGTTCGGCTCGTTCGTTAAGAGACGAACACGAACAGTGACTTCATGAACAATTTCAAACACGAGCTTATTTCAAACAAACCAAACACAAACACCAGCTCTGTTCGTTCGTGTTCGATTCGTTTACACCCCTGACCACAGACGCCCACCACTTGCTATGCCATTTCTTGCCATCACTGTCGTTGCCTACCACCATCAATCAAAGCATTACTTTTCAAATATATTTGAGTACATTATATTTATTTTCCTTTAGACCAAAAATCAAGTTTTATGTTTATGTATACCAAATCAAAATTTAAGGAAACTTTACAATGTGTTTTTAAAACATGTCACCGTTTAAAATCAATGGAAATGACATTGAATTTTATCTTCTCATGCTGATTAAACCGCTAATAAAATTTGATTGATCCGAAAAACTTAGTATTATTTTGATAAAACAGCTTTGTACGTACGATTATTATATGAGCATGCAAAGTACGTAAGATACTTGATTGATTAAGAGAAGATTAGGGAGACATCACCATCACTGCCGGAGCCATTGCGACTGCCATACCACGTTGCTCCGGCTGGCTGCCAATCCGCCGCCACCGAGGAAGTCGACGAATGGTTTATTGGATTAGAGAAAGAGGTGGATGGAAAGGTGGAGAGAAGAACAAGGGAGCTGACAACGCAGACGAAGGAAAGTAAGGATGGAATATTTGGAGCCATTATACGAATCCAAGTTGTCAGACAATAAATAAATAAACAGTTTGGAGAGTTATAGAAGGTAAATTTTGTGGTATTTATAGAAAGAAAGAAGAACAGGAAGGAAGTTTTTATTTTCTTTTAGTTTTTTCATAATTTTTTTTATTGCCTTGCAATTTGAATGAAGATTAATGGAGGATCATTGATGCAAATCTATAAGGAATTGATACAGCTTCATAGGAATTAATGCAAATCCGTAAGGGTGCTAACTTAATTCCATAATTCATGCAATCACATAGGAGTTTTTGGGAAGTTCACGTTTTTAGAAGCTGTTTACTTGGATTCTGTATTTTATTATGAGGAGTTATTGCTTTCGAAATTTGAATTTCGAATTATTGCTTTTCCAGTTTGATGGGAAAATAATATTTATTTATTTCAATTTAAATTCCTAGTTATTGCTTTCCCAGTTAGGATGGGAACTAGTAATGTAATTTGGTTGCCAATTTTTAGTAATGAAAACGAATGAGACGGCTTTCTTTGGTTGCCAATTTCATTGTTTTCTTTTTTCAATTATCGTTGGTGAGTCTTCCAACATTGTTGGGTGATTCTACATCCGCCATCTCTTGAGCTCAATGAGATATTGAACTTAAGGGAATGACAACAATTTAGTATCAGAGCACGGTTTTCTTGCTACAAGGACGTCAAATATTTCATGGTGGTGAACCGTAGTGGTAACTCTTACAATATGTCAAATAACCAAAACCAAAATATTGATCTAGCCCCGCTACGAACACAGATCACCCAACTGGCATCCGTTCTAGAACAAACCATTTATAGATTGGATACCATGGAAGAGCGTCAACCCCGAGATGAGTTTTTACCGCATAATAAGAGGATGTGTGGACCTCCTCCGGAAGTTGAAGTAGATGATAATGAAGAGGATGAAGAGTCCAGGGGAGTTGGTCATTGCGAAGCCCGCTCTAGACAAAATGATCGTGAAATTCATAGGAGACGAGGAGGGCGTGGCTTCGACCATCACCCTCGTGATGAACTAAGCAAGGGCATGAAGGTCGATATTCCAGACTTTCTTGGAAAATTGGACCCCAATGCTTTTGAAGATTGATTGACAGCTATCAAAGATTATTTTGATTGGTTCTCAGTTTCCGAAGATAGAAAGATGTGTTTTGTCCGTATGAAATTAAATNTTTTAGTAATGAAAACGAATGAGACGGCTTTCTTTGGTTGCCAATTTCATTGTTTTCTTTTTTCAATTATCGTTGGTGAGTCTTCCAACATTGTAGAGTGATTCTACATCCGCCATCTCTTGAGCTCAATGAGATATCGAACTTGAGGGAACGACATCAATTTGATATCAGAGCATGGTTTTCTTGCTACAAGGACGTCAAATATTTCATGCTGGTGACCCGTAGTGGTAACTCTTACAATATGTCAAATAACCAAAACCAAAATACTGATCTAGCCCCGCTACGATCACAAATCACCCAACTGGCATCCGTTCTAGAACAAACCATTTATAGATTGGATACCATGGAAGAGCATCAACCCCGAGATGAGTTTTTACTGCATAATAAGAGAATGTGTGGACCTCCTCCGGAAGCTGAAGTAGATGATAATGAAGAGGATGAAGAGTCCAGGAGAGTTGGTCATTGCAAAGCCCGCTCTGGACAAAATTATCGTGAAATTCATAGGAGACGAGGAGGGCGTGGTTTTGACCATCACCCTCGTGATGAACTAAGCAAGGGCATGAAGGTCGATATTCCAGACTTTCTTGGAAAATTGGACCCCAATGCTTTTGAAGATTGGTTGACAGCTATCAAAGATTATTTTGATTGGTTCTCAGTTTCCGAAGATAGAAAGATGTGTTTTGTCCGTATGAAATTAAATGGACATGCACGAGCTTGGAGTAGCGTAGAAGAACAACTACGTCGTACTCAACAAGCGCCGGTGTCCAATTGGGAAGAAATGAAGGAACAACTAAAAGAAAAATATTTACCTATTGACTACGAGCAAATGATATTTGAAGAGATGCTACAAATAAGGCAAGGAATATTGACTGTCGACCAATACACGAACCGTTTCCATGAATTGACTGTTCGCAGCAAGGTGGTGGAAAACAAACAACAAACTCTTGCTCGATATCACACAGGGTTACGTAATGAGTTGCGAAAAGAGATGCTAATAGCACGAATCCTAAATGTTGATGAAGCTTACCAATTGGCTTTACACATTGAAAAACAATTGGGATTCTCCAATGGAAGACAAATGTCTTCTACAGATCCCAAACAGCAGCGAGTATCAACACAAAAATACCAAAAACCATCTCTACCCACTGACCAAGGTAGACACGCCATGGTTGGTGACCAACGAGGAAAGTCTAAACTTATGGGTGACGGTCCATAATGCTATAAATGCAAGGGGTATGGACATTTTGCGGTAGTGTGTCCCATGAGAGAAAAAAAATTGGCCTTTGTGTGTGAAAGAGAACTTTGATTAATGTACATTGTGGATGGAGGAGAAGAAATATAATACGAAGCAAGCACCGATGAGGATGTAGAGCACTTTGGAGCAACCGATTTGCCCAATTGTGTGATTCACTGAGTTTTGATAGATACTAAGAAAAAGACCCAAGGTGCTGATCTTGATTGGAGATGCACCAACATTTTTCATACCCAGATGGAGTATGGTGGTAGGGCCCTAAATGTGATAATTGAGTATGGGAGTGGAATGAATGTGACTTCCAGTGATGCAGTGGACGCTTGGGGTTGAAAACTGAAAAACACTCCACCCCTTATTGATTAAGTTGGGTTAATGAAGTTAACCCTATCTTAGTTTCACATCGGTGCTTAGTAAGGTTCACAATGAGAAAAAGTTATTCGGATGTGGCTTGGTGTGATGTGGTTCCTATGTCCATTTGTCATTTGCTATTGGGTCTACCTTGACTCTATGACATAAAGGTGTCGTATGACGGGTATGCCAATTCTTACAACTTTAAATTTAATGGCAAGACATTTATTTTAGACCCTTTGTAGATCTCTGAATTTGAAGCACAACCAAAGCAAAAAAAAAAAAGGTAGAAGCCATTCCAGTGCTAACCATTCGACATTTCACTCAAGCTCTCAAGGAAGAACCACTAGTGTTGTTAGCAGTGAACTGAGAGACTGAACAGGATGATAGTATTATCCCCAACGAATTTACGGAGTGCTAGAGGAGTTCCAAGGCATTATGGCCGAAGAGATGCCAAGACAACTACCACCAATGCGAGAGGTATAACATGCCATTGAGTTGATTCCAGGTTTTTCTCTGCCAAATCTACCTCATTATCACATGAGCCCCGTGGAAAATGAGGAACTCATCAGACAAATTCAACTGTTGCTTGACAATGGTTTCATCTGAGAAAGTCTTAGCTCTTGTGTCGTGCATGTTCTACTTACACCTAAGAAGGATAATACTTGGAGGATGTGCATCGATAGTAGAGCAATCAACAAGATAACTATCAAGTACAAATTCCCTCTCCTACGGCTGGACGACAAGCTTGACTTACAAAGTGGTGCATCTGTCTTCACAAAAATTGATCTTCATAGCGGGCATCATCAAATTTGCATTCGTCCCGGAGATGAGGGTAAAATGACATTCAAAACAACAGATGGATTATTTGAGTGGTTGGTTATGTCTTTTGGACTAACCAACACACCAAGTACATTCATGTGTGTTATGATGCAAACACTTAAGCCTTTCTTGGGCAAATTCATAGTCGTCTATTTTGATGATATTTTCAATTTTAGCCAATGTTTGCAGGACCATTTGGACCATGTGCAACAGGTATTAGAGACGTTACAACGAGAACGACTTTTTATAAATCGTGGAAAGTGCTCCTTCTTAAAGAATCAGGTTTCTTTTATGGCTTTTATTATCTCAGACCAGGGGGTTGAAGCAGATCCAAATAAGGTTCAAGCAATCTAAAGCTGGCCTGCTCCGTAAATTTTTTGTGAAATGCACAGCTTCTATGGGTTAACAACCTTTTATCGGCATTTCATATGAAATTTCAGTGCCATCATGGCTCCCATTATCGAATGTTTGAAGTTCAAGAATTTTGTATAGACAACAGCTGTTGATAAAGCATTCACGGAAATCAAAAGAAAAATAGGAGAAGCTCTAGTTCTGAAGTTGCCGGATTTTTCCAAAATTTTTGAAGTTTCTTGTGATGCATCCCACGTAGATGTAGGGGTGCTCAGCCAAGAAAGCCATCCTATCGTCTTCTATAACCAAAAGCTCAATGAGACCTGTAGGCGCTACTCATCCTATGACGTGGACGTTCAAACACTTAAGCATTGGTGCCCTTATTTGATCCATAGAGAACTTATTCTTTATACAGATCATGATTCTTTAAAACATTTGAATGTTGAACTCAAGACACCCTCGATGGATGGACTACCTACACCAATTTGATTTTGTCTTCAAGCATAAATCCCGAAGTGAGAATAAGGTAGCCGACGCCTTAAGCAGGAGACCACACCTATTGATGATCTCGTCGGTTAATACTGTGGAGTTTGATAGCCTCAAGCAACAATATTCCACCGATAAGGACTTCATTACTATCTGGAGTACGATCACAAAAGACAGGGCACAGTTCCAAATGCATATTCTATCAAATATGGGTTTTTATTCCATGGCACTCGATTGTGCATTCCGTGTGGCTCCTTCAGAGAATTTATTATCTCAGAACTTCATGGAGGGGGCTTAGCAGGACATTTTGGGTTTGATAAAACATTTTCTATAGTCTTTGATCGATTCTTTTGGCCTCAACTACGTCGTGATGTGCACAAAGTAGTGTCTCAATGTCAGACTTACCAAATAAATAAAGGCACGAAACAACAAGTAGGTCTCTATACCCCCCATCCAATTCTAAAAAAGCTTTGGCAGCACGTTAGTATGGATTTTGTGCTTGGGTTGCCCAAAACCCTACAACAACATGATTCCATCATGGTGGTGGTGGATCACTTTTCTAAGATGACGCATTTTATCCCTTGCCACAAGACTTTTGATGCTTCCAAAACAACGACATTGTTTTTATAGGAAGTAACCAAAACAACGACATTGTTTTTATAGGAAGTAATTCAACTACATGGTATTCCAACCACTATAGTGTCGATCGGGATGTTAAGTTCATGAGTTATTTCTGGAAAACTTTATGGGAAAACATGGGGACCAAACTACTATTCTCCAGCGTGTTTCATCCTCAAACTGGCGGACAAACCGAGGTAACCAACCGAAGCTTGGGGAATTTATTGAGGTGTTTAGTAGCCGACCATACATCAAGTTGGGACTTCGTGTTACCATAGGCAGAAGTTGTGTTCAATAACTCCGTCAATCACTCCACTGGATGCACACCATTTGAATTGGTCTATGGTTTTCACCCTCACAGTTCGTTGGACCTCCACCCCTTGGCGCTTCCTCCTCGACCAAGTGAAGCTGCACTCGATTTTTTCAGTTACATGAAGGACATTCATGCAGAAGTCAAGAGATGCCTGACACTCAGCACAAAAATATATATGTCCTCTACAAATATTAAGCGGAAGAACATGTACTTTGATGTTGGTGGCATGGTTCTTATCCACCTTTGGCCCGGACGATTTCCTTCTGGGAGCTTCAACAAATTACATGATCGGCGTGCAGGACCTTTTAAGGTGACCAAACGATTAGGGCCTATTGCATATATCATCGAGTTGCCAGCTGACTACAGAATCAGCTCTGTTTTTAATATTGAAGATCTGACTCAATTTCATGGCTCAGAGGAACAAGTGCTAGCAACCAAAGACATACTAGCTCAACAAGACACAATTATTCGTGTCCCTAAAAATACAGGCCCAAGGGATGAAATTGCATCCATACTCGATCACCAGTTTTTTACTACTGGCGTGGAGGATATTACAAGTTCTTAGTCCAATGGAAGAATCGTCCAAAATCCAACTATGTCTGGTTGCAAGCATCAGAACTCCAGTGTTTAAACCCATATATTTTTGCTGCTTACCTTCAGCAAAACTTGCCGAAGTCAAGTTCTTCGAGAGAGTCGGCAATTGATGCAAATCTAGAATGAATTGATACAACTCCGGTAGGAATTAATGCAAATCCGGAAGTGTGCTAACTTAATTCCATAATTCATGCAATCACAGAGGAGTTTTGGGAAGTTCGCGTTTTTGGAAGCTATTTACTTAGATTCTGTATTTTATTATGAGGGGTTATTGCTTTAGAAATTTGAATTTCGAATTATTGCTTTCCCACTTTGATGGGAAAATAATATTTATTTCTTTCCTAATTTAAATTCCTTGTTATTGCTTTTCCAGTTAGGATAGGAAATTAATGTTTTTTGCTTTCTTAATTTAATTTCCTAGTTATTGATTTCCCAGTTAGGACGAAAACTAGTAATGTAATTTGCTATTTAATGTGGTGATGAAAACAAAGGAGACGGCTTTCTTTGGTTGCCAATTCCATTGTTTTTTTTTTAGTTATCGTTGTTGAGTCTTCCAATATTGTAGAGTGATTCTAGATCGACCATCTCTTGAGCTCAATGAGATATTAAACTTGAGAGAACGACAACAATCGTCTATGATTTATGTTTAGTAATGCAAAAACAGCAGACGAGAAAGCCAGATAAAAGGACAGACTTTAAGAGAAGATTGGATATGAAAGATCATGTTGTTTTCTTTGTTGGAAACTTTTAATTAGATTAGAAGAGAGAGTTAAATACTTAAGATATTAAATTTACTTAAGAAAGAAATAAATGTGGAAGCAATTTTTTATTTATGAGAGGAAGAAGATTTTGAGTTATAGTCTTCCAATCCAAAATAATTTTCTCTTGAAAATAGATCTTTTTATTCCTCTGATCGATGATAGAATGTCTGGTTTCGTCAAATAGATCTTTTTATTTCTCTTGAAAATTAGATAAGAAAAACACTATTAAATTTACAATTTCTCACCCTAGTTATAATCTGGTTTCGTCAATGAGATTTAGGGGTCATTTCCCATGCAAATATGATTTTAGATGACCAGGAACTTCACATGACCAACCCACATGGTAGGAAAGGTGCAACCAACAAGCACACCAATTGAAGCTTACTTGGCCCATTATGTTAAGTTATTGCTGCTGCAAGACCATTGCTACACTTCCATATTTAAATAGATATGAGAAAATACATCGTTTAGACGTGGATATAAATGTTAAAGGTTTTCCACATAACTTATAAGGAATATTTACAAACATACCTCTCAATTCCAATGCATTCGAATATCTAACACTTGCACTTCATTTTCGGCATGCTTGATATTATAACTTTATATTTAATAGATGCAATAATAATAAAATAAATAAAATAAAGAACGCACAAATTTTGCTTCGAAAGTTGAAGATGAGAAATATTACGAGCAGAGAAGGAGAACTTACTATATCAAATAAGAGATTACAAGTGGAGAGTATTTTACAGAAAACAGAAGAGAGTTATTAATAGTTTTAAGAACACTATTTTAAGAAAAATAATTAAGAGAGATAAAAAAAATAATAATAACATATGCATTGCAATCTAAAGGCTATTATATGTTTAATGTAATGGTCGTAACCTTCAACCCATGTGCTGGCAATTTGCTTATAAAATATCAATTCGTGTGATAATAATTTATTTATGAGATGATAAGTGGGGCCCACAAAATTCAAGTAAAAAAAATTATCAATTTCAATATTGACACAAATTTCAAAAGAAAGTAGAATAAAACTTTCTCTACCACTTCCACAAAGCTTTAATAATGATGAATGAATACCAAACACGTCTAAACAAAGCTCAAACTTGACTATTGGAAGCATTTTAATCATTATATTCACATGATTATCATGCGTACTGATTTTAATCACAACAATATCACCACGAGCGATAACATCATGAGCGACGTGATAACAAATATCGATGTGCTTAGTTTTCTCATGAAACATTTAATCTTTGCTGAGATAAATAACACTCTAGCTATTACACATTACTGTGGTTATCTTCAAATCTTCACTAAGCTCTTGGCCTTTCAATTAGAGGGCTTCTTTGCAAGCTTCAATAATTTTCATGTACCCAACTTCAGTTATAAATAGTGTCATTGTTGTCTGTGAAGCAGTCTTACAACTAATCACACAATCACCAATAGTCAACATGTATCTTGTAAATGATCTCCTTCTATTATAATCTCCATAAAAATTTGAGTATCTATAACCAATGATTCTATATTTAGTTATCCCAAACTGTAGACAAACATTTTTTGTTCCACATAGATACCTGAGGAACCATGGAACTGCTTTCCAATATTTTTATCCATACATACCATGACATACATCAGAGATTGGAATGCACTAGAATATGAAACTCACGACATAAATTCAATCTCATCATTAGATTATGAACACAAAGTCGATAAAATTCTAAAATTCTGCATGTTTAATCTACAAAACTTTTTTCTATATACGCTTACTGACTTAGAATTAATTTACCTGCATCTCTATCTCTCTAAATCTCCATGCCAAGTATTTTCTTGGTAGGTTTCAAATCTTTCATCTCAAACTGACTGTTAAATTGAGTTTTTAACATCTTGATATCTTATTTATCCTTAGCAGTTATTAACATATCATTGCCATATAAGAGCAAGTAGATAGATGATCCTTTATTATTTTTCTTAAAATAAACATAACTATCATAACTACTTCTCTTAAACTCATGAGCAATCATGAATGAGTCAAAATTCTTATACCACTTCCTAGGAGACTGTTTTAAACCATAAAGAAATTTTTTCAAGAAACAAAACATGATATTCTTTTTTTTGTAACCATGAAAAAAAAAGATGTTGCATATAGATGTTCTCTTCATGTATTTCATGCAAATATGCAGTCTTTTCATCTAATAGGTCAAGCTCAAGATCATGCAAAGCCAAGATACCAAGTAAAGCTTAAATTAAGCTTTGTTTGTTATCCAAGAGAATACATCTGTAAAGTCTACCCCAGAAATTTAACTGAACCCCTTTTTCAACAAGCCTAGTGTCATATCGGGCATTTTAAACTCGTCATATCTTTATTTATCTTAAACACACATTCATAGCAAAAATTTTCTCGCCTTGAGGTAATTTTAAAAATCCTGCAAGTTTTATTTTTGTATAGAGATTAAATCTCCTCTTGCATAGAGATCATCCACTTATTATAGTCAACTAAATTCACAACTTCTTTATTGCTAGAACGTTTTTCACCGCACTTGATATCATTAGCAACATTTAGAGCATGAGCAACCAAATCAACCTCACCACACTACTAAGGCGGCTTAATATCTCTTATTATTTTAGTCTTGTCAATAGAATACTACGATGGTTGATGTCATGAAGGTGGAAAAATACATCATCATGATTATCTATGATTGACTCAGAAGTTATGCCTGAGAATGTACTTAAATCAATATGAAGCTCCACTTATTTACTAGACATTTCCTCATGATCATCTTCTTTAAATATTACAATAGATGTTGTATGTAACATGACAAACTCATCAAATACAATGACTACACTAATGATGACTTTTTTAATTTCTGGACACCATAACTTAGCATTTAACTCAAATTTTATAACTAAGAAATACACATTTTATAGATATAGGCTCATATTTACAATTATTAATATGACAATATGCGGGAAAATTTAAATCTTAAATTAAAGTAATTTGCAGGCTTACCTGACCAAATTTCTTATGGTATTTTCTTATCAGTAACAATATAATGAGAGCGATTCACCTATTAACAATTTGTAGAAACCGTTTCAGGCCAAAAATCCTAGGTAGATTGGAATAAGGGGGTATCAATGAACTTTCTCCATTATAGTCCTACTCATTTGTTGTGTCACACCATTTCGCTGAGGTGTGTCAAAGTGTGAATTCACTCATAATTTATTCTGATTTAAAGAATGCATTAAATTTTCCTGAACATAAATCCAACCTATTATCATAATTACGACATTTGATATGCTTTCTAGTCAACTTCTCAATCATGATCTTCCATTCTTTAAATGTAGCAAAAATATCATTGTTCTACTTCTAGAAGAACACCCAATTTTTTTTTGGAGAAATTATCAATGAATATCAACATATTTCTGGTGCCTCATTTAGATGTTACTGTAGATGATCCCCAAATATCAGAATTTATGTAGTATAATATTAAATTAATATTGTGAATAACATTATTGAACTTAACTCTTTTCTATTTTTTAAATACATAATATATACAAAAGTTTAATTTAGTAATGCTCTAATCATTTAGAAGTCATTTTATGCTCAATTCAGTCTTCCCATTCTCACTCATATGCCTGAGGTACATATGCCAAAGTATAATTGCTTCATCTTCTGATATGGAAGAAATAATAACTGTTGCATCATCTATTACAATAGAACCTATCTTGCAAGCCATATAGTTCAACGACCATTTGTTCTTTCATCATAATAAAATACCTTTAGTGACCTTCAAAACTCCATCTTCACCAAAGTACATGTACCCTTTAGCTCAAGAGTACTTATAAAAATTTGATTCCTTTTCCAATTTGGGACATGTTTCACATCTTGAAGTGTTGTGAAGACTCCACCAAACATCTTGATTCTAACATTTCTGACATTGATTATCTTATAATAAGTATTACCCATTAACACAATACTCTTTAACACTATTTCATATGTTGAAAACCAATCTCTGCTAAGTTATGAAATGTGTATGCTGAATTAAAAACCCAAACATCACAAGGTTATCCGTTGGAGACAACTAGAAGCTCACCATCATTAATAGTTTCTTCAATAAATATTGACTTACACCACAATTATTTGATTGTTTGTCTTTCTAATTTAAGGTTACTTTCTTATTTTTCTTCTACAATATGTAAAATTCATATTTGATATGCCCTTTTTATCTTACAATACTTGCATATCTTATCCTTATTCATGAATTTTGATATGCTCTTTGTATCATCACCATAACTGCTCTTTGAGGTCTACCTCAAATAATAAGGCCTTCTCCATGAGCAACAAGTTCATTCTCCATGACTAACAAGTTCATTCACAAGTTATTTCATCTTCTCCTTAGAAAATAGAGCATCATATATTTCTTCTAAAATAGTATCTCATGGCCATAAAAAATGGTATTTCTAAATATTATATATGATGACTTTGTCAAACTTAACTTTCATGGCTTCCAAATTAGAGATGATTTTCGTAAAGACACTTAAGTGATCTATAACAGATGTATATTATGCTATTCTATGAGAGTGCAAATGTTGCTTCAAGTGCAAATCACTGATCAGACTTTTTATCATGTACAATTGCTTAAACTTGAGTCACAACACAACAATAGTCATCTCCTTAAAATTATCTAGTAGAATCTAATTAGATAGATGGAGATGAATTTTACAAAGAGCCTTTCAATCTTTATGTTGCTTCTCCTCTAGCGTCAATGATGATGACATTTTCTCTAACCCAAGTAGCGCATTGTGTAGATCCATCCGCGCTAAGATTGCTCACATCTTAACCTATTAGAGAAAATATGGTGTTGCAATCTAAAAGTGGGATGTCGTACTTTACTATTGCCATCGTCAAAATCAAAATTGTCTATGATACCACTTGTTATAACTTAATATTTAATCGATGCAACAAATAATAAAATAAACAAAAGCAAGATCACACAATTTTTACGTGAAAAACTCAAGATGGGAAAAACCATGGGCAGAGGAGCAGAAGTCAATATGGCATTGTTTGGTTTGATGCAAAACATATATAAACTAAAATAAATATAGAAATTCTATCATTTGGTTATTTGGTAATTAACAGATCCAAAGTACAATAAAAATTGAACACAATTAGAAAACTTGAGAATATGCAAAAAGCTCTCTGATAAAAACTCAACTCCCCCTAAAACGAGCAAAACATCAATTTACAGCAGACTCTTTCACTTCGCTCAATTCCGCAACCATTGAGGAAGGTAACCATCGTGATTCTCATGCAAATCCCGCAAATCCTTCTTGCCAATGGACTTCTAAATCCTAGATTTAAAAATCAAATCAAAGATACAAGTAGCATGTACATTAAGCACCTAGATTTGAATTAGATTTAAAAATTAAATCTAGGATTACAAGTTTCTAGTCCTCTAGATACAAGTACAATTAAATCTAGATTTAAGTTTTGTTTAAAAGGAATTTCAGAACCTGTACTATGAGAGCTGTTGTGACCCATGCAAAGCTGTAAGACAAGTAGCATGAAGGAAGATTCACATACATACCACTAAGTTTCTAACATTTAAATTTTAATTTATATATACATATGCCATTTTATCTATGCATAAAAAGAAGTATTGCACTGTTCTTTTTATTTGAGAGAAGGGATCTTAGAACCTGTAGGACTTGGGTTGTTTTTAATGCTTTTATAAGATGTGTAAATATATAAGAATTGTGTGATATGTAAATGAACAATTGTGTCAGCAGGCAATGCATGTTTTACTTTCTGCCAGTTTATTTGAAGTCCTGGCATGATTATATATATATGAATCGAGTAAAAATTGTTCAATTAGCCATAGCCAACAAGTTGTGTTAGGATTTCTTTGTACAATTGAGATCTAAATAAATTTGTAATACGAGTAGCATGACGGATGATTCACATACATACGACTTAAATTTTAATTTTTACGCGCGTCTCGTTCTATCTATATGAATAAAAAGATGCATATCACTTTTTCAATGTTCAAATGATAGTATTTTTGATGTGATATGAAAGATTGAGTGCAATAAATGTAAGAAGTAAAGTTTAGAAGTTATAAATGTAAATACATAGGAGTTAGGCGGTATGTATGTAAATGCCCCAAAGTTTTGTATTATTCCTAAATACTGATTTAGAAAGATAGGACCTCAGACTTTGTAGGATATAAAAGTGGCTTGGGTTGCTTTGATTAGATTTGTTTGATTGTTCGTTGAAGAAGATACTTGTTCTTCGAATTAGGGATTGTTTCGTATTGCATTCACATGAGTATAGGTTGTCTTGCTCTTATATTACTTTGTTTCTGCTAGCTAGTTTGATTTTACTTGTTTGATGTATCATGTATGTAATTAGCATAAATCTATGTATTTTTATGACTAAGCTACATGTGTCTGTGTGTGGATCCCTCTTTTATAGAGCTCTAAATTTGTCTCAGCCAAAAAAATTTCATTTTTTCACTTATTTCAAGCCCTGGATAGAAGTAGTTTGCATAAAGAAAAAAAAAAAGACAAATTTACAAAAGGGACCATCAGCTGTACATGAACGTATTAAGGTCTTCATTTTGATAGAATAAATAATCATTTAGTGATATATAAGTAAACAAAAAAATTTATGTGGTTGATGTTGAGATAACCACTTAATGTAAAGGTTTAGACTCCCACCAACATTCGAGATAGCTATAAAATCTTGTAATTTTAGCTGTGAAATGTTAAATCTTTTGATAGGCGTTAGGCGAAGTAAATTTTAAGAACTTTATATTTTGCGTTAGCATAAAATATTTCAATCGGTCAACTAATTTGATTGTATAAATTCGTGTATTATAGAAATGGATGAACGGTTAAACATTAATGACATAAATTCAACGATTTATGTTTATTGTGTCACAAGTTTTTTTCCTAAAGATGCACGACTACTCAATGTTCTCATTGTAAATTACACGGAGTTGTAGAAGGTATGCGGTGAAGATCATGCTACCGGGGATTGAGCTAAGCCTAGAAATAGTCGAACTCCACTTGACACAGGACAAATATGTTTTGAGGATGAGGACAAAAGCTTTTGGAGAGATCGTCGCATCTCGTCAAACTCCACTTGTCAATCTCGCATCTCGTTCTCCCCTCCTGCGATCGTCGCTCATTCTCAAAATCTCAAATACACCTTCACATGATGTTTGTAAGCTCAAAAGGTCCCTATACGGTTTGAAACAGACTTTACGGGCCTGGTATGAAAAGTTTTGCAATCTTCTTCTTAGCTCTTTTATTCAAAGTCAGTATGATTCATCATTATTTCTTTGCAAGACTGACGAGGAAATTGTTTTGTTATTAGTATACGTTGATGATATTGTCATCACATGATCTGATAATCAATTGATGTCTCAGCTGCAGAAACGTCTTCAGGGATCTTTTCATATGAAAGATTTAGGGTCATTAACTTATTTCTTAGGACTCGAGATTCAATCTTCTGCCATCGGTATTTTTCTTCATCAGCACAACTATACGAAGAGACTCATTGCTTTGGCTGGTCTTCAAGATGGTCGCTCCACTGATACCCCTTTGGAAGTAAATGTCAAATATCAACAGAATGATGGTGACTTTCTATCTGAACCATCTCTATATAGACAACTGGTTGGTAGTCTCAATTATCTGACTATTACACGTCTAGATATTTCATTTGCTGTGCAACAAGTTAGTTAATTTATGCAAGCACCTACACATCTTCATTTAGCTCCAGTTCGACGTATTATTCGATATTTGAAAGGTACTTCTCATCGTGATTTGTTCTTTTCTGCAAAGTCTCCTATCACCTTAACAGCCTATAGTGATGCCGATTGGGCTGGTTGTCCTGATACACGCCGATCTATTACTGGATGGCGCGTGTTTCTCGGCAACTCTTTAATCTCTGGGAAGAGCAAGAAACAAAATTGAGTATCTAAGTCATCTACTAAATCAGAATATCGCGCTATGGTGCATGCTTCTTGACCAGCCAACATCAATTTGAAGGGGGATATTAATCAGGAATAAAAGAAATCAGACAGAATAAAGAATTTCCTTCTTCACAATACTGCAAAGAGAGAAATATTATATTTACACAGAATAAAAGTCAAAAAAGTTTTTCTAATGATTGAAACATTAATGAGTACATTGTTATGATGACTGATGGTGCAAGTGAAGTTGTTAATGCTATAAAAAGTGCATCAAAGTCTTAGAAGTGAAAAAAATATTTGTTGAGTTAACGATAGAGTTGTCAAATATTCCAGGATTTTTAGCAGCTTGATATCTTTTTTTTATCCTTGGTAGTTATTAACATATCATCGACATATAAGACCAAGTAGAAAATGATCCTTTATTATTTTACTTGAAGTAAAAATAGCTATCATAACTAATTCTGTTAAACTCACGAGCAATTATGAACGAGTCAAAATTCTTATACCACTTCTTAGGAACTATTTTAAACCGTAAAGAGATTTCTTCAAGAAGCAAACCATGATATTTCTTTTTTGGAACCATGAAAACAATATGATGTTGCATATAGATGTTCTCTTCATGTTCTTCGTGCAAAATTCAATCTTTACATATAACTGCTCAAGCTCAAGATCATGCTTAGCCACAATACCAAGTAAAACTTAAATTAAGCTATGTTTGCTATCTGAGAGGATACATTTGTAAAGTATACTCCTGAAATTTGACTGAATCCCTTTTGCAACAAGTTTAGTGTCATATCGTGCATTTTCAACTCTTGGCATACCTTCCATCTTCTTAAACACTCAGTTGTTTTAAAAAAATCTCGTAAGTTTTATTTTTTTGTAGAGAATCATTCTCTTCTTGCATAGTGATCATCCACTTATTAGAGTCAACTAAATTCATAACTTCCTTATTGCTAGAAGGGTTTTCACCACACTTGATATCATTGGCTACATTTAGAGCACTTACAAGCCTGACATTCTACATGTTAAATCTATAAAATTTTTTTCAATATACCCCTTCATGACTTTGAAGTAATTTACCTGCATTTCTATCTCTCTAAATCTCCATGCTAAGTATTTTCTCTATAGCTCTCAAATCTTTCATCTCACACTCACTGTTAAATTGTTCATTTAACATTTTTTATATCTTATTTATCCTTAGTAGCTATTAACATATCATTGACATATAAAAGCAAGTAGATAAATGATCCTTTATTTTTTTTCTTGAAGTAAATATAACTATCATAACTACTTCTTTTAAACTTATGAGCAATCATGAATGAGAGAATTCTCATACCACTTCCTAGGAAACTATTTTAAAGCGTAAAGAGATTTCTTCAAGAAACAAAATATATGAAAACAATAGGAGGTTGCATATAATTGTTCTTTTCATATTTTTCATGCAAAAATAAAATTTTTACATCTAACTGCTCATGCTCAGAATCATGCTTAGCCATAACACCAAGTAAAGCTTAAATTAAGCTATGTTTACAATTCGAGAGAATACATTTGTAAAGTTTACTCTTGAAATTTCACTGCATCCCATTTGCAACAAGTCTAGTGTCATATCAGGCATTTTGAACCCTTGGCATACCTTTTTTCTTTTTGAACATCAATTTGTAGCAAACAACTTTCTTGCCTTGAAGTAATTTATAAAAATCCCGCTAGTTTTATTTTTGTGTAGATATTTAGTCTCCTCTTGCATTAGTGTTCATCCACTTGTTAGAGTTAACTGAATTCACAACTTCTTTATTGCTAGAAGGTTTTCCACCACACTTGATATCAGTTACTACATTTAGAGCATGAGCAACTAAATCAACCTCACCATACAACTAAGGTGACTTAATATCTTATTTTGTTCTATTCATGGCAATAGAATACTACGATGGTTGATGTAATGAAGGTGGAAAAATACATCATCCTGATTATCTAAATTTGGCGCAAAAGTTATGCCTAAGAATGTACTTGTATCAATCTAAAGCTCCACCTATCTTTTAGACATTTCCTTCTGATCATCATCTTTAAATATTGCAGTAAATGTTGTATGTAACATGATAAAACTCATCAAATACAGTGTCTCTACTAATGATTGCTTTTTTAGTTTCTCAGCACTATAAATATTTAACTCCAATTTTATAACTAAGAAATACACAATTTATACATATAGGCTCTAAGTTACCATTATTAATATGACAATATGCGGGAAAATTTAAAATTCTGAAATTAAAGTAATCTGCAGGTTTACTTGACCAAATCTCTTATAGAGTTTTCTTATCAATAACAATAAAATGAGAGTGATTCACCTAGTAACAAGTTGTAGAAGTAGTTTCAGTCCAAAGTAACCTTGATAGATTGGCATTAAAGGGTATGCAATGAACTTTCTCTATTATAGTCCTATTCATTCGCTCCGCCACACCATTTCACCGAGGTGTGTGACAGATTGTGAATTCTATCATAATTCACTCTAATTTATAGAATGTATTAAATTCTCCTAACGGAAAACCCAATGTCAGAATAAAGAAATTAGATATGCTTTCCAGTCAACTTCTCAATCATAATCTTTCATTTCTTAAATGTAGCAAAGGTATCACTCTTCTTCTAGAAGAACACCCAAATTTTTTTGGAGAAATTATCAATGAATATCAACATATATCTGACACCACCTTTATATGTTACTGTAGATGGTCCCCAAAGATTAGAATTTATGTAGTCTAATATTCAATTAGTATTGTGAATAACATTATTAAACTTAACTCTTTTCAACATTTTAAATACATAGTATTTACAAAACTATAATTTAGTAATGCTTTAACCATTTAAAAGTCATTTTATGTTCAATTCAGTCATCCCATTCTCACTAATATGTCGAGGCGCATGTGCCAAAGTTTTATTGCTTCATCTTCTAATATAGAAAAAGTAATGACTGCTACATCATCTACTACAATAGAAGCTAGCTTGCAAGACGTATAGTTTAGCGACCTTCTTTTGTCCCTTTATCATAATAAGATATCCTTTAGCGACCTTCAAAACTACATCTTCACCAAAGCACTTATACTCTTTAGTTCAAGGGTACTTAAAAAAATCTGATTCCTTTTCAGATCTAGGACATGTTTTACATCTTCAAATGTTGTGAAGACTCCACCAAACATCTCGGTTCTGATAGTTCCGACATCAATTATCTTACAATAAGTATTACCCATTAGCATGTTACCCTTTCACACTATTTCATATATTGAAAACTAATCCCTATTGAGACACAAGAAATGTGTATGTTGAATTAGAAACCCAAACATTACAAGGTTCTCCGTCGGAGACAACTAGAAGTTCACCATCGTTAGTAGCTTCTTCAATAAACATTGACTTCGCCAGAATGATCTGATTGTTTGTCTTTTTAATTTGAGATTACTTTCTTATTTTTATTCTATAAAATGTAAAATAAAAATTTTATGTGCCCTTTTTTTCTTACAGTGCTTGCATATTTTATTCTTACTCTTGAATTTTAATATGCTCTTTGTATCATCACCATAACTGCTTTTTTGAGGTCTACCTCAAATAATAAGGCCTTCTCCAAGAGCAACAGGTTCATTCTCCACAAGTAACAGGTTCATTCACAAGTTGTTTCATCTTCATCTTGGAAAATAGAGCATCAGATAATTCATCTAGAACAAGTGTTTCATGTCCATAAAAGATGGTGTTTCTAAATATTATATATGATGAAGGCAGTAAGAAAAATAAGATTAATGTGAAATCTTCTTCATCATACTTAACTTTTATGGCTTCCAAATCAGAGATGATTTCTGTAAAAACACTTAAGTGATCTATAATAGATGTATATTATGTTATTCTATGAGAGTGCAAATGTTGCTTCAAGTGCAAATCATTGATCAGAATTTTCGTCATGTACAATTGCTTAAACTTGAGTCACAACACAGCAGTAGTCCTCTCCTAAAAATTATCAAGTAGAATTTGATTAGATAGATGGAGATGAATTTTAGAAAGAGCCTTTCAATCTTTATGTTGCTTCTCCTCTAGCGTCAATGATGATGGCATTTTTCCTAGCCCAAGTAGCGCATTGTGTAGATCCATCCGCGCTAAGATTGCTCACATCTTAACCTATTAGAGAAAATATGGTGTTGCAATCTAAAAGTGGGATGTCGTACTTTACTATTGCCATCGTCAAAATCAAAATTGTCTATGATACCACTTGTTATAACTTAATATTTAATCGATGCAACAAATAATAAAATAAACAAAAGCAAGATCACACAATTTTTATGTGAAAAACTCAAGATGGGAAAAACCATGGGCAGAGGAGCAGAAGTCAATATGGCTTTGTTTGGTTTGATGCAAAACATATATAAACTGAAATAAATATAGAAATTCTATCATTTGGTTATTTGGTAATTAACAGATCCAAAGTACAATAAAAATTGAACACAATTAGAAAACTTGAGAATATGCAAAAAGCTCTCTGATAAAAACTCAACTCCCCCTAAAACGAGCAAAAAATCAATTTACAGCAGACTCTTTCACTTCGCTCAATTCCGCAACCATTGAGGAAGGTAACCATCGTGATTCTCATGCAAATCCCGCAAATCCTTCTTGCCAATGGACTTCTAAATCCTAGATTTAAAAATCAAATCAAAGATACAAGTAGCATGTACATTAAGCACCTAGATTTGAATTAGATTTAAAAATTAAATCTAGGATTACAAGTTTCTAGTCCTCTAGATACAAGTACAATTAAATCTAGATTTAAGTTTTGTTTAAAAGGAATTTCAGAACCTGAACTATGAGAGCTGTTGTGACCCATGCAAAGCTGTAAGACAAGTAGCATGAAGGAAGATTCACATACATACCACTAAGTTTCTAACATTTAAATTTTAATTTATACATACATATGCCATTTTATCTATGCATAAAAAGAAGTATTGCACTGTTCTTTTTATTTGAGAAAAGGGATCTTAGAACCTGTAGGACTTGGGTTGTTTTTAATGCTTTTATAAGATGTGTAAATAT
>NEWO01000036.1:1249982-1265478 GCA_003013225.1 Phalaenopsis aphrodite | reverse complement strand
TATATGTATGTATATATATATATATGTATGTATATTTCAAGGTGATGTAGGATGTCTATTACTAATGGATGGATATAAGTTTAGCAAACATGATTTGGGTAGATAACTGAGAACAATTTCTCAACCTTCCAAAATAAGTTGAATATATTTACATAAGAGTCAAATATATCCAAACATGAATATTCACATGCTCTTAAAATTGCTTCCCATTCAATATGAGGGTTTGATACTCTACTAACAAATATTCCTAACAATGGAATCATCAACAGCCTTATCCCAACTATTTAAATTCAGCATTATGAATTCCTATTATCCATTTATTTCTATTAATTGCTTCATGATGCGCCATACATACTAATCATAAATCAATAACTTCTATTCATATTATCTTAGGTCTTCCCCATATATCCAAATCATCTAACATTAATTTTATCTATCAATCTAAGGGTGCTTTCTTTAGTTTTATTATACATGTTCGAAGTGCCTAAGTTTTTTTTTATTTTTTAACAATCTTATCTTTAATAGATATCCCTTCAATCATTCATTATTATTCCTTAATTTATCCTTCCTAATTGTACCACACACCAATCTTAAAAGTCTCAATTTGTAGTTTATTTATTCTTATTTTTGAAAAAATTTTAAAATAATAAAAACATATTTGTTTAGTTTTTTTATTTTATATACATGTTGAGTTGTTTCAGAAAAAATAAAATAATTTGAGGCACTTCTAAAATTTCAAAAGTAATTTGTTAAACTCATTCTCATACAAATCTATATAATCAATCCTCACAACTTCACTCCCCCACATATTTGAGAAGCTCTCTCGCATCATCCTCACCATCGACAAAGGCATTTTTACTACTTTTATTTTTTTTTTAAATTAATTTATATCCTATAAGCATCTAGTCACTAGTTTCTATCCTACTACCAGCCATAAGCTTTTCTTGCTTGACTAAAGCAGTGAACAACCTTAAAACTAAGGATCCATAGGCCTTGACAATCACGACAGAGGCGTAGAAGCTAGAATTCCTCCACAAACAATTTGGCGATGAAGCACTTTGGATCCTTTCCTCTGATTCTCCACAAGAAGAACTGCTTTCACCCTAAGCTAAATCAAAAAGGCAATCCCTCCCACTGCTTCAAGGGATTTGTCTTTCGTTCTTCTCCTACATCGTAGACAACTTACGCATCATCGATGGCCTCTTTCACCTCGCCATCACTATCTTTCTCATCCTCCCTTCCCCCTTCCACCTCATCATCTAATCAATCCACTAGTTTGCAATGAATAAATCCTTCTTCACATTTGGGACATCAGCCATAAATGCAAACAACATACTCTAGAGGAGCGCTTGGTATGCTTTTTTTCAAGTTAAGGCAATAGCAATTAGAAAAAAAAGGAAAAATAAATAAAAATTAAAATGATTCCAAACACCTGATTGACCATCAATAACATTTTTCCTACCCAATTCTCAAATACATGCAGCATAATAGGCCAAATTGCAGGTTTTTAAAGCTTACCTTTAAGACTATAATATCCTCATATGACAAAAATACACCCAAGGAATTTTGTGATTTTAACCACCCAACTAACTTTAAAAGTTATCATCACTGTTTCATTCTTCTATCTAAGATACTGCAATCTATCGCAACTTGGTATTTCATAAACTCAGTCTTTATTCTATCCACTTCAAGCCATTCATCTTCGAAGCATTCTCATTTCAACAGATATTTTTTCAGTAGAGAAACATATCTAATAAAAAATGTAAGACAAGTTATTTCCTCATGAAAGCCATGTTAATGGGAATACAATTTATACTGGCCAGAAGTACATGATTTTAGCAATAAGGGAACTACTTGGTGCTAACATACCAACAATGTTTGCCTATAAGAACGCAATGTATTCTCTAATGCTTTGATTCCCTTAAATCTTTTTTGTTTTTTATTTCTTAGACTACAAGCTAATTCAGTTCAACTCCCATAAATCCTTGGTCACCAAATCCTCCGTTTTTACCCTCCTTTACCACTAAACTGAACATTTGTCTCTACGACTCGTGTCTGCTTTGCTTTCATTTGCTTTCTTGCGCCCCTGCCTAGTGCTTCGTAGGTTTTTCTATAGTTTCCTCTTATATGTGATTAATCAACAATGCCAGCAGAAATTCTATACTTTCTTTTTTGACAAATATAGTGGAGATCTGATGGTGGCGGTTTGCTGCTTTTCTCAAGTCAAATTTCCATCTGACTTGTGGTTGTTGATGGAAACGAAATTATTGACGTTGGAGACTTGCTTGGTTTTTTTTTTTTAATTTTAATTTTGGATTATGAAAAACTAATCTAATTTGAATCATAAAATGGAGCCTTTTAGGCATGGGAAATAAAGACTAAATAAAAATTTCAAACACCTCTAAAATTTCTGTGCTAGATAGAAGCAAGTTCTTCAAATATAATGCATTTAATGTGAGGTTTGGATCCGCTTTGGTGACCTTTGCATTGTTCATTTTTAAACATATAATCTATGATTAATTATATAAATTTTGAAATTTATTCAAATTTGTTACAATCTAATTTCTTTTTTTCGTGTGAATCCTAAACATATATGATTCTATCTCGATTTCAAATGTCTTGCAATGTTTCTGCTCTTGGAGAATTTCCAATTTATTAATTGGAGTC
The DNA here is from genome assembly GCA_003013225.1 of Phalaenopsis aphrodite. Classification (NCBI taxonomy): domain Eukaryota; kingdom Viridiplantae; phylum Streptophyta; class Magnoliopsida; order Asparagales; family Orchidaceae; genus Phalaenopsis; species Phalaenopsis aphrodite. Next base: position 1,262,811 of record NEWO01000036.1, on the reverse strand, counting down.
ACTTTTACATGCTTTTTGACTCACATCAAACAGATGGTTTTTGCCAAAATTTGAGTTGGTTGATTGTGAATTTTAATCTTTTGTGAGTCTTCTCATGCATCACGTCACATTCAAGATTTGCATTACATAAACCTGGACTTTTAAGGAATCCTACAATCAATGAGGCATCAAAATTTTAGATATTGCAACAATCTTTCGGAAAGAATGTGGATATATGATTTAAATGTTACACTATAGGAGGCCCAATAGTTATGTGCTTAGGAAAATGAGATGATAGCCTCAAAACCAACTAAACTTACAAAGACTATTTCTATGAAAGACGAACGCCTAATGAACTACCAAAAAAATCCTTACATAACTGAAAAAAAAAGCCAGCAGAAGGGGTAATCTATGAGTAAACAGCCATTAAATTAAAAGATTGTTAGCCTAATAATGTGCCCATGACTATAGATGTTAGTCAAGTTTTCTCTGAATTTAATAAATTAGTGTCTTAATGATCTTCCTAAAAAATTACCTCCACTTGATATTTACAAATGGACTTTATTCCTGAATCATAATCACCTAACCAAGCACATGGTCAAAAATTTGACAAACTAAACAAAGTGATGACAACGTTCAAATGGATTTATTATTCGATCTCAAATAAAAAAAACTTATTTGTCGCCAAAACCTTTGGTAAAATTCGTATTAAGCCATTAGAAAAGCTTCGGCAAAAAATCCATGAGAAATGTCATTTTTGAACCTACTTCCATGCCACCAATCAAACCCACTGTAATTCTGACATCTTAAACATCATTATGCACACCACCTATCTCTACAAATGTTGAGCGTGGCCTTCATGTCATTGTAATTTTTCAAATAAACATAAACAGCTGCAAATAATTTCAAGCGAATCCCCTAACAAAAGCCCGGATCCATTCGGTACAAAATATGCCTCGTTCAGCAGAAATTTGTTTAATCAATCTTGATTCAACCAAACTAGCCTAACCTTGTGAGAAGAACACATTTTAAGGGAGCTAAAGTTTTAGTGTTGTAGTAGGGTTGATGCAACACAAGCTTCTAATTTCAAGCATAGAACATGTAGTCAATGCCTTGAATAATTCTCTTTTCATCTCCTTTGTGCAAATTCAAATCCAATAGTTTACCAGGAAATTCTAGTCTTCTTATTTCCAAGTTATTATAAATGATGATTTGTATCAGCAAATAATGGGGAATATTAATGATATCTACCACTAACGTGATGATGAACTTTGGATTAATTTGTAGTGTTGTAAATAGACATAATTTTGGTTGACGAATATCAACTGTTGAATTTGTCAAAATTGATTTTATTTTCAACCCAAAAAAATTTAATGAAATCAAATTTTTATACCAGTCAAAAGCATAAAACAACAGCATTGAGGCTACGACTTGGCTATTATGAGCTCCTTTTTTATTATTTCGTTTTTTATTCTATATTTTGATCTGGTGTAGCATACCTATGAAGAGGTTGATTATGAGAATAGGATAGGTTCTGTACTGTTTTGACTTCTTAGGTTAGTTTTGATTCACTAGCAAACAATATGTTGGAACAATTTAGCTAGCATCAACAGATCCTCTATGCTATCCAATTGCTGATTTTGGCTGTTTTTATCATTACTTGGAAAGATTATCACTATTGACTTGCTTGCTTGCATGCCTTCACATTATGGGTGATCGTTGAATTTGAAATTTTCCTATGTGAATCACATGTTTATTTAGCTTTCCTTGCAAGGTTGTGGTATTTGGCTTCAATCTATTACCTTGTATATTATCATTGTTCATCCTATATGTGATTTATCTACTGAAGCAAAGATATATGAATCCTATACTTCTGTGATTGACGCTATAATAGATATAAAAAAGAATATTGTTTGCATCATTTCCTAAGTCTAAAGTTTCCATACATTTGAGGCCATTGCTGTAAATAGGATTTCTAAAGCTGAAGACATTTTTTTTTTGTTGCTTTAAGCCGAATGTTGGTAAGATGAGAAATTATCAATTGTGGGTCTTGTTTTGATTCTAAATAAAAGGTATCTAAACATGTAAAATCAAGCCTTGACAAAATAAAAAATCAAATTCCTTCTAACTAAGAACATCCATTTGAATTATTGGGTCAAACTCGGAGTTGACCAAAACTTCTTCCTTCCAACTAAGAACATCCATTCGAATTATTGGGTCAAACTCGGAGGTGACCAAAACTTCACCACGAATCTGAAACTACATAACCCGATTCATGCCCATATATAATACAAGATAGAATGACCAGTCCAACTCGACACAAACCCATAAGGCAAACATGAAGCATGAGACCAGTTTATTATATGTTTCATACATTTTTTGCATCAACATCACCCATTTACCCATATATCATCTATTGAGGCAAGGAAGAGTTGTCATCTCATCAAGGAGAGGATGCATTGTAGACTTAAAAATAAAACAAGTTGTTTTAAGAGTTGATATTAATTTTTTTTAATTAAACTCAATCTGACCTAAAAATTGAATAGTTCTATATTTTTTAAACAAACCCAACCCATATATATTATTCAAGCCACTCAAACGTAATTTTTTGTAGTCAAATTTTTGTAAGATTGTCATGTTAAGTCATTTATTGACACCCTTGCTTCAAATTTGGCTATTAGTTTGATAGAATAACATGCAACTTTTTGTGAAGCATGAAATGCGGATAACTTTGGAGAGTACAATCCTTGCTCTTTTATATCTTCGTACTTTGAGATTTGTTAGGATAGTAAATGAGATATAGTCAAGTCTATTACTTTTTTCATTTCTTTTTACAATGTGAATCATAATCACTACATGCTTTTATTTTAATATTAAATGACTTTATAAAATTTTAGTTTTTTTAATATACTTACACCGTCTTTTGAAGCAAGATTTATGCATTTTCTAATTTAGATAAAAATGAAAAGCTTTCCCTAAGAGTTATTGGACTACAAATTTTGAACTTTGTGCACGAACTTTTGCATGACATTCTACATTTATATTTGGGAGACCCTCGACCCTAAGATGCATTCAAAAACTCAATGTAATTTCCATGATCAAGTTTAGGATTTGTACCTGTATTGTAGTAGGCAATCTACCTGTAACCGAGGAATAGTAAAAATAATGCAGCAAAACAACTTTTCTGCCCAATCCCATGGTTGAAGTGTTAAACGTGTGTTTGTGCGGCTCAAGCATAATCACAAACATTATGGGTATCTTATAATCTCAGATGTTGATGAGTGCAATGCTCAACTATTCTAGAAATATATAAAAATGCAACAAACGAAAGGCTGGCAAACCCTAAACGAGTAAAGATGTCTGTGAGAATGTAGCTGTCCTAAGAGAAAACAGTTGTTACTTGATACAGCTAGTGCAAGAAAGAAAACATTCAAAGTGAAAACCTTTAAGGGATGGGTATACAAGTTCTAAAAGATGACTAAAAGAAACAAACCAGTTTATCATGTAATAAAGTCTATTTGAGCAGCATACTTTACTGATTCATCTACAAACCCAAGCTAAAATGTAACAAGGTGTAGCGAAACTCACTTTCCAAAATATGTTTTAGACCTATATGTATCCCAAAATTATTCATGCTTCTTGAGAAAAAATGTAAAAACATTAGTTACTTTGAGAAATATATCAAATCAACCATGTATTTTCTCTTTTCTAGCACATAAAGTCAAGTTTCCACGAACTCTCAGTGCATCTAGTATAGGAGATCAAGTCAACAACCAATCTCCAAAGAATAATTTTTCGCTGGCAAGAATAGATCATGTCTGCACGGTTGATTGGGAAACCAAAGCTGTTCCCGACTTTCAAAATCAATGTCACGCAGTTAAAACCACTTATGTTGGCACTGTAAGGAGGTTATGATATCATTTCATCTCCTCTTTTTCTCTTTTCTATACAAATAGCTATTGAATATTTGCTTGCAACAAATCACAGTAAGTACTAGGAATTGAAAGTATTTTATCAAAGACTCGAGAACATTTATAGTTGATTCTTTCATATTTTCTTTCTGCTTTGGAATCAACCACACCTACTAGGTTAAACCTAGACCATTAAATTTTAAGTAAAACTTTTTGTCAAATTATGTGCATCTCATTCTATGCAGTGAAAATTTGGCATTGTACAGCATAATTAAGATTTATTTGATTAATATGGTGTATAGTTTAATATGAAAAAAAGGAATTTTTCTGTGAATTGAAAACTCCCTTCTAAATTGATTAATGTTGCAATAAAAAAGTATTTAACTGAGTGAAGGTATGGCTGTCAAAAAAGCTCGTTGTTCGCGAACAGCTCGTGTTCGGCTCGTTAGTAGCTCATGTTTGGCTCGTTTGTTAAGTAAACGAGCCGAACACGAACAAATTTTTAAAGCTCAAATTATAAATGAGCCGAACACGAACATTTCTTTGTTTGCTCGTGTTCGGCTCATTTTAACTCGATATAAAATATATATATATATAATTATTTATATAATAATATATTACATATATTATTTATATAATAATATATTACATATATTATTTATATAATAATATATTATATATATTTATATCAAAGTTTAAATCATAACATTTCATGTAGTAATTTGGTTAATCCCTTATTTTGTATATATTTGGTCCAGACGAGTCCCACACTTTACATCTATTTTTTTCAATTTAATTTTAACGAGCTAATTTCGAGTCGAACATGAGCCAAACACGAACACGAATATTTAAATCGGGTAGAACACGAACACACTGTTCACGAGCCAATTTCGAACACGAGCCAATTTTGAACACAAGCTATTTGGAACGAGCCGAACACGAACCAAGCCTGAGCTCGCTCAAGCTCGGCTCGTTTACAGCCCTAAGTGAAGGTTTCAAGGGAAAATTATAAATGAGATTTGGGTAGAAAAACAACCAATTGGCATTGTGTTCAAATTGATACTACCGAATTTAAATGTGTGAACCTATGTCCCTTTTAGGCGGCCTAGACTGCCTGTTATATGGGCCCCACATAATCAATTTGTGGAAGCTTCCTATTTCAATTTCATTCTTTTTTTATTATGTTTCTTATTATATTGTGTGTACTTCCTTTATTGTTTGTTTTGTGTTTTGTAAGTTGTAATAACCTTAGTTATGTTTGCCCTAAACATTCCCTTTATAATAAGGGGAAAGGTTGTAATTTGAAAATGATGGAATAGAATAATATAGTTTATTCACCTTTCTTCATGATATTGAAGCCTCGTTCGAGTCATCAGCATCGCTAAGCGTCAACGGCGCCTTCAACTTCCTCTGATTTGCCATCACTTTGCGGTGGCATTTGCGAGTTGATCGTCGTTGTTCGTCTGCTTCAAATGGCATCACTGTTACCCCGCGACAACATCTTCGTCTATCTTTCGAACGAATCTGTGTGGACCACATTTGTATCTGCTTCAAATGGCATTGTCATCTTCTTCATGTGATGACATCTTCGTCTTTGTATGTCGAAAGAATTGACTTTGTCTTCGTTTGTCTAAGAAATTTGTCTGCTTCGTCCTTGACTATCGTCTTTTTCTTCATTTTCGGCTTCATCTGTTGGTAATCCTCAAATGCTATCACCTTAGCTCTCCTTCAACAATCAGAATCTTCCATATAACCATTGAAATCTGTTCAACCAACCTGTAGGTCCTTCTCTGCTCGCTCCAACAATCGTCCAGCCATCACAATCCTCTTTGCAGCTGTCAGAATCACAAACTATAAACATAATGATCATAAATTTCCTTCAATAGTCCCACACTATGTTTATGTACATTTATCGAAAAGAAAAAGAAACACATCTCACTAGAGAGAGCACAAATCTTGTGCTCACTGATCCTAACCATCATTCATGAAAGATTCCAGATCATATAGTCATGTCTTGGTTGATCAATTTTATGACCATAGAAGTTGGAGAAACTTTCTTACTTTACAAGACAGCACAATAGATTTAGGAAATAGCTCATGAAACTTATTTTGATACCGAAAACACTATTAGAGATTGAGATAAAATTGCTTAAGCCATGACAAAAAAGAGTCGAGTGTTACTCAACACTTCAACACACTATCAAAGTACTAGCGACAGTTGGACATATATGATACATATATATGGAAGTTCCCTCAAGATGCTATGATATATAAAATAATGGTAGAGAAGAAGAGGACGACCAAGTTCTTATTGGTCTAAATAAGAACTTAGATGAGGTCAAAGAAAGAATCATGGAGATGAAGCCTCTCCCTACCACTAAGAAAGCATTTGCTGAAGTTAGAAGAAAAGAAAGCAGAAAAAACTCATGATGGCAAGAAGTGTGAGTTCATCTAGCACTGAAAGCTCTGTTTTGTACACACAACTTATTCCATGATTCAAAGCCAAAAAAGAATCATTCATTGTGTAAACACTGCTAGAAACTTGGTCATACAAAGGATAAGTGTTGAAAAATACATAGAAAACATATAGATTAGAAACCTAGACAAGGGAGGAAGGACCAAGACAGCAAGGACCATGCATACCTTTTCTAAAGGGTTGGCCGACCCTAATCCCTTCGCCAAGAAACAGCTGGAGGTGTCGAAGAAGGTTCTTACTAGCATGACTGAGCAACCTACTAGCTTGATGATACACAATATATTATCTTCTCCTCCTATCTAGCTAACAATAAAATTTTCGACATTAGATAATAAATTTAGGTGCTTCTGATCACATGATTGGAGACATTCGTGTTCTCACCAGCTATCAAGAGATCACCATCTCCGAATTTGTTAGAATTGTGGATGGATCTCATTCCAAGATTGTTGGAAAAGGAAAAGTGAAAATCTGAAAAGGTATTCAGCTTTTTTTTGTACTACATGTTATCCAACTAGATTGTAACTTATTTTCAATTAGCAAACTTACACGTGACTTGAACTATGTTATAATAATCATTCTAACTCTCGTGAATTTCAGGTGGTGAATTCAAGGAAGCTGATTGGAAGTGTTGAATTGTATCAAACTTTATATCCGCTAAAAAAAACTATCTTCTTAACACACAAGTGTCATTTTCACCATCATCTTCTCATGTTTATGAGTCGGTTGTGTCGGAGTCTGTTAAAAGTCATATTTTATTATGGCATTATCGTCTGGGCCATCCCAATTTTCATTATATTACAAAATTGTACCTCTATCTCTTTATTAATAAAAAGTCATTGTTTTATCAGTGTGAAACCTGTCAATTGGAAAAACAAACCTGTCATGTATATCCCTTATCTCAGTATAAATCCTTACATTCTTTCTCTATCATCTACAGTGACATTTGGGGATCATTAAAATTGAAAATCATCAATGGAGTCAGATGATTTGTCTCCTTCATTGATGATCACACTAAAACCAACTAGATATTCCAATGAAGAAGAAATCTAAAACTACCCAAATCTTTCACTCTTTTCAAGAAATGAATTACATTCAATTCTACTGCAAAATTAAGATTCTCAAAATAGATAATACAAAGGAATACTTCAACTTGATCAATGGACCCTATCTTATAAAGAATGGAATCATCAATGTAAGTTCTCGTATTGAAACTCCACAGCAAAATGGGATAACTGAGGGGAAAAATAAACATCTCGAGATATCTAGGTCTATAATGTTTTCTCACAATATCCAAAAAATTTTTTGGGGGAAATGCACTGCTCACAATCACCCACCTCATTAATAGAATGTCAAGCAAGACCCTTATATGCAGAGCACCTCTTGATGTTTTGATAGAAACATAACCTCATATTAGAGTCTTCCCATCAAATATTCCTTTAAAAATATTTCGTTGTCTCTTTGTTCACATTCACCAACCAAAACGCACAAAATTTGACCCAAAATTCATCAAATATATCTTTATTGGATATGCTTCAAATAAAAGGGGGTACAAGTGTTAGTCTCCCATTAAAAAAAAAATTATAACTCCATGGATCTTACTTTCTTTGAAAAATAATCCCACTTCAAATCTGAAATTCAGAGAGAGAGTTTGGTTGAATATCATATTTAAGACACTACTCTAGATACCCACACTAATCTAGAGTCATCACAACATATTCTACATCCCATTAACCATCTTGACTCCCAAGTTCCTCCACTTGAGGATATCCAACCCGAGATTGACAAGAAGAAAATGCACAAGGAACTTTATGTGTATACTAGGAGAAAGAAATTCAATAAGTAGAATAAAGAAAATATGCAACCACAAGACTGTTCACAACCAAATTTGAATTCACACGTCTCCAAAGCTCCAAGAGAGGTGAATCTTGTAGAGAAGATGGAAAAAATTGCACAAATTATTATATCCAAAAGTATGTTGCCTATGGAAAGATATCATCACTATATAAAGCTTCTTCAACTAATCTTAATAGTTTGCACATACTCAAGTTTATTCATGAAGCACTTCAAAGTCAAGAATGAAAAAGGACAGTTGGAGAGGAGATCAAGCCCTTGATTTAAATGGAACATGAATATTGACAAAGCTTCCTTTGAATAGAAGGCTTGCTAGGTGCAAATGAGTGTTCAATGTCGAGTACAAAATAGATGGAAGCATTGAGAGATTCAACGCTAGGTTGGTGGCCAAAAGTTTCACTCAGCCTTATGGGATAGACAATCACAAGACCTTTGCACTAATAGTCAATTTAAACACTGTAAGAGTTCTTTCCTTGGCAACGAACAAACAATTGGAATTAGATAAACTTGATATTAAGAATGTTTTTTTTTTATTAATGGAGATATTGAGGAAGAAGCTTATATGGAGATCTTACCATGACTAAAATATACCTCAAATAAACATCTGATTTGTAACTAAGAAAGCCAAAGAAAGTACATCCTAGAGCTACTAAAACAGACGGAAACGTTAGGGTGTAAACCTACTGAAACTCCTGTTGATTTCAATAAAAAATTAGAAAAATGATACCAGTGGACAAAAGTAGATATCAGAGATGAATGGGTAAGATTATCTAGCTATCGCAGAATAAAACTGAAATCGCTTACTCTATCAACATTATGAGTCAACATATGAATAGTCCAAATGAAAACTATTTAAACATGGTTTACAGAACATTGAGGTTTTTTAAGAAGCCCACCTAGTATAGGGTTATTGTCTAAAAAATCAGACAACATAAAGGTAAAGTTTACATTGATACTGGGTGAGAAAGAAAACTCGCCGACAGAAGATCAACATCTGGGTATTGTTCCTATGTATGAGAACCTCGTGACAAGGAGTAAAATGCAAGCAGTGATTTCTAAAAGTAGTGCAAATTTGAGTACTGAGCACTTTGGGAATTTGTGACGGAATGTAGATCCAAATATTATTAAATGAGTTGAAATGATCCACAATCAATTCGATACAAATGTTCAATGAAAGTCAAGCCGCCATTAGCATTGCAAAAAAACCTGTGCATCATAACATGATCAAACACTTTGAAATTGATAGACATTTTATCTATGAAATGTTAATGACGACATTATTCACTTAATCTACATTCCAACTCATCTTCAAGTCGCGGATGTTTTCACCGAATCCCTACCTCCAGACAGCTTCAATGATTTGAATACCAAGGTGGATCTTTAAAACATCTATGACCTAGTATGAATGGGAGTGTGAGCTGCCCTTGTTAGGTGGCTCAGACAACTTGCCATTTGAGCCCCAAAAACTTAATTTGTGAAAGCTATTGGAGGGAGTTTCCTATTTAAGTTTTATTTTTTTCTATTATGTTTCTTATTATATTGTTGTCTTTTCATTATTGTTTGTTTTGTATTTGATAAATTCTAATCGCCTCAATTATGTTTGTTATAGACATTCCCTATACGATAAGGAGAAATTTATAATTTGAATACAATGGAATAAGAGAATATTATTTCTCCACCTTTCTTCAAAATGATATAAGAATTTCTTTTTTTAATTGCATGCAATGATCTTATTATTCCATTGTGCCACCGCTCAAAAAACTTATACATTAGCCTTGCATATACAAACATATGATTTATGACTGTGCGTGTATATTTTTGTGTATGCATCCTATAAAATTCACTCATGCAAGTAAAATGGAGGGAGGCAAAAAATTATGCTAGTATTGTAATCCTTAGGTTTTCCTTTTCCAAAATAGCCTTCACAACATATCCATCTCTAATAAAACTGCTAAGCAACCCAGCGGAAGTCTAAGGTAAACCACTAGCCCCATTTTGGTAGTCTGAATTCATCTCTCTACTTTGTTGCCTTCCACTACTGGTTAATCTCATTCTTATTCATTTTCTTATTCCCATGCAACCATTCAAACTAACACCAAGAAACAAAACACAAATTTACAGTCCATTAAACATGTTTGTCATCAAGTAGAATAGGTTCTAGAAAGTCAATATAACTTGGACACCACGTCGTGATAATTGAGAAGATTAAATCCTGCTTCAAGCAAGGTCCTATTTCCCCCTCATGCTGAAAAAACTCCCTTTAAGGATGCCCAAACACTCCCTCCCTCCCATGTGAGCAAAGTTCATCTCCTTGGTAAAATCCAAACAAGGATTAATACAATAACTCCAAAATGGAATATCTGGTGGGTCACGTAATCATCAATGTCCACACAGAGGAGCTCTAGCAAGTGATTACCTAAGAGAAGAAATTGACAATGTAGAGGTAAAAGTCAGATATACAAGGCAACCTCCCATGCCTTTACTTAAAAACCAAATAATAAAAGAAGATTAGTTTTCTATCACATTTCTCCTCTGCCAAAAAGTGAAGATAAATGCAGATAAATTTCAATCCAATTCCTTCATCATGACTGGCCATAAATTTCATTTGCTCCCCTTCCATTACATCGAGCCTTAAGGTGATGCAATTTAACAGCCATAGAAAACAACACAAACTATTGATGATTGCAAATAAATTGTAAATCTTATCTCTTTATAAAAATTCAAACTAGTGGAGGGAAAAATGGCTCCAATCCCATTTTTGTCTGATGCGCTACAGAAAAATTGGGAAACTTATTTTGCCATTAGAAGGCATAATAAAAGTGAGCCCAGAAAAATACTTCAACCGGGAAATAATTCCACATAATTTCAATAATGGGTTCGATCTTTTCTATGCACACATCCTTATGTTACTAAAAAATTACAGCTGCTGCAATTCAGAGGAAAACAAAACCATGCTGCCAGAGACGGACAAAGCAAACCAAAACAAAATGTACATGCCTAACTTAACAAGATTGATACGATCGCGTTTGCTTACTACAGGAAGCATCTTTCTTTGAGAAAGAGGTGAGACTTGGCTTTGCAAACAGCGGAGCCATCACCAGCCTAGCCCATGGCATACTTGAGAGAATCCCCCGCCCCCTGGAAGAAAAAATAGGAAAGGGCGAAATCAGCTATAAATATGGAAACAAGAGAAATAACCACAGCCGAAGTAGTCGACTCCCCAACGCCCTTAGCTCCACCAAGTGTAGTAACTCCCCAGGCGCAACTAACCACGGCAATTATCCCACCAAACACCTGCGACTTAATCATTGCACTGATTATATCCCACGGCCGTAGTGCACGGCGTGCAGATTCGAGAATAATGTTAATGCTAACGCCAAACACCGTGTCAGCCAAGAGCGCACTAGATGCGAGGCCAACGGTGAAGCAGAAGAGTGTGAGGAACGGGAGCGCGACAGCACAAGCGATGACGCGGGGTGTAACAAGGTAATCAACGGGATGGGCGCCGAGGATACGGAGTGTATCTGTCTGTTCGGATACCTGCATAGTGCCGAGCTCGGCGGCAAATGCGCTGCCAACGCGGCCGGCAACAATGACTGAGGTGACGACAGGACTGAGCTCGCGTGCGAAGGCCAGGGCGAGGACGCCGCCGACCGACCGCTGGAGGCCGAGACGAGTGAATTCACGTACAAACTGGATGGTGAAAGCCATGCCGACGAAAGCGGAGGTGAGGAGGCAGACGCCAAGGGAGCGCGGCCCAACACGATCAAGTTGTTGGAGAGTATTGCGGCGGTGGATACGTAAGGTGAGGGTGCGTTGAATAACTTGACCGGCAAGGATAAGTACCGAGATGCCGCGCCATAGGGGACGAGGAGGGGTCCAGTTCGCTAGGAGGGGCGGCAGTGATGGAGATGGCGAAGGATCCGGCGCGTTGTTGATTATCTGCTCAGGAAGCGAGTGGGGAACGAAGAGGAGAGGAATTTGGGAACGGAAATGGCGGCTGCCATAGATGATAGGGATCTGCGTAGCGTTTCTCAGTGGATACTTCTTGGATTGAGTGATGCGGAACCTGAGAAGAAGATTAGGGTTATGTGAGAGGGGGAAGAAGAAGGGAAGAAAAAATTGCTATTAGGGTAAATTTAGTACTGTGAAGAAAACGAGAAGGAAGAGAGTGATCGGAAGAGTGTGGAGGCTTCCATGGATGAAGGGAAGCTCGTGAAATCCAGCCACTATCTCTCTGACATTGCCGAGGAGTTGCTCTGCTTTGTGGCCGCCGCCGCAGCAGGAAGCTAACAAGAAAAATATTTGTGCCGCCGCATGCTGGTTCTATTCACGTCTCTCGCCCGAAAAGATATTACATCAGTACTTTATACATGTATACATGGGTAACCAATGAAATGCCACTACACCCGCGACATAGAAAAAAAAAATGGTGCAGTAATATGGGGAATATTTTTTCATATGTTATTCATGTGTTATTGTGTGTTATTCATGTGTTAGTCTCCTGAGAATATTTCTGGTGTTATAATAACACAATAACACATCAATAACACATGAATAACACACAATAACACATGAATAACACGGGGGGAGAATATTCCCTCGTGTTACT
>NEWO01000036.1:1210392-1249511 GCA_003013225.1 Phalaenopsis aphrodite | reverse complement strand
TATATATATATATATATATATATATATATATATTATTAAAATATATTTGTAAGGTTTTAAATACATGATTTGAATCTACAAATTCATAGCAAGACAAAAACAAACGGTTATATATAACATAAAACTCATATACAATCATATTGTACTAAACAAAATATATAAATAATTATGAAATTCGTTATAACGGGAATAAAAATAATTTTAAAATATATTAACTGGGATAAATCTTGAAATACAACCGTGTTCTACTAAACAAAATATATAAATAATACTAGATTAAATCTACTATAATGAGACAAAATGGTTCTAAAATAAATGATTTAAAAGTACAGGTTCATAGTATGACATAAAACACGTGTTGTATTGAACAAAATAAGTAAATAATCCCTAAGCACACTATTAACCCTTACTTTATTTATTACAATACGGTCGTATTTGAGATTTTTCTTCAGTACAACCGTATTTTATGACATACTATGAACCCTTGCATTCAAATCTTATATTTTAGAATCATTTTTGTCCTCATTATAGTGAATTTAAGGATTATTTATATGTGTTGTTTAATACAATATGGTTGTATCTAAGTTTTTCTTCAGAACAATTATGTGTTTATGTCATACTTTGAATCCTGATATTCAAATCATGTTTTTTAGACCTTACAACTGTATTGGAGTGAATAAAATATGAAAAGAATCCAATTTTTTATTTGAGTATGGACGTAGAGTAATGTCTGAACTCCCCATATAATATTATCTTCTGCTTGAGACATTTACAGCAATCTGTAGAAGCAACTGTGAAGCTGCTGATGAATAAAGTATTGTTCAAAAAGTTGTTGTGACTATTACAAAAAAAAATTAAAAAGTTAAATCGTAGTTTTCTTGCAGTCGCCGCATGTAATCAAGTTTGGTGGGAAAACACAATTTTCAACATCTTTTTTAGAATGCAGACAAAATGAAGTCTTGACAAACAGAAAAAGCTACGGTGCAACATCACACAGCCACCACACCACTGCCTCATACGCACCCTAAATTGAAAATTATTAATATATTTATCTTCCCATTTTCTTGAGAATTTAATCTTTTTTATGTCTCGTGTATACTCTAGATGATAAAATCTTTTCTCAGATACTGAAGTTGAATAATGATCAAAAGAGTGAGATTTTATTCATGTAGGTAATGTTTTAAGTAAAACTCATCTCTAAGATGACATTTTTCAAGTCGTTGATAAGATTTGAAAACTTAAAAGGCTCGATTGGTTTTTTTTTTACTTACGAGGGGTTTTTTCACTTTAAGTTTATTAGTGCTGAAAATTTTGAATGGGTTCCTTTGGGTGGCTTGGAGTTGGATCAATACAATCAAGAAATATCTATCAAAATGAGTCATCCCATTAAGTGTTAAAGAACCAAGATAGTTCAAGATCAAAGTTGCATGGTGCACGATTACCAATGATGAATTAATCAAAAAGTCATTCAATTCTATGTCTCTTTGGTGCATCAAGGAAAATGGGATGATCGATGTCTTAAAGTAAATTTTCTCAGGAATGTTGTGGTCATTTTAAAGGCAAAATATTGGTTAAAATATTAGTAAAACAGAATATTTCTGGCTTAAGTTTGAGAAAAAAAAGTGAATAATGCTAGAAATTCGACCCTATGCAACTACAACCCTGACACAAGCTATAAGCAATCACGGGTCTCTATCCCTTTGTGATATGGGGGATGGATCTCCTTGTTCTGGTTCCTCCTGCCAAATGATGGCTAGAATATGTTATGGTAATGGTTAAATATTGTCGGTTTTATTTTCAATAGGGAGGGTGTCTTTATATAATCATATCAATTTGAAGATTTAATTATTTAAATAATCAAACACGATATATAAAGTAATATATTATCTCGAGAGATAGAAATACCACTTTATGATGGGTTTAAGACTTACATTAAGAAATATTGGATCTTTGTAATCATTTACTATTAAAACTACAAACTTTTTTTATATTTAATCAAAAAACTAGATAGAATTTAGATTAAATCTAGGTTACAAACTTCTTATAAGGGCAAACTATTATAATTGATTACATCTAAGAAAAAAAAGTTACTTAAGACAACTCTCGATTAAGGATGTGGTTTTGTTTTCAAGAAATTTTTAGGTTTAAGCTTCCACGATTGATTTTAGGAATTTGAAATGAAAACAACTCAAAAGTGGAAGAGTTATTAACATAACTCAAAAGAAGAAAATGTAGAGGAAGTCGAAGATACTAAGGCTGCTCAATAACATCTGAATTATCATATTATTCAACTTTAGTGATTTCAGAAAAAAAAAAGTTTATTCTATGTTTCTTCTTGACATTTTTATTAGAAAATGAGAATTTAGATCGTACGATATATGGTTGTGAGAAAGCCTAGGAGGTAAGGATTTAGTGTCGAGTGATTAAAGCAAGTTGTGTGATATGTTATGCAAGTTCTTGATGACGAATGTTTAGAAGATATATTCATAAGACTAATCAATATGCAAAGAAAAACTCACTTTATAAAGTGGTATTCCTCACGTGACATATCACCTTTTTTTATGCAATGAGGGATGGCCTGAAAAATAAAAAATAGAGAAAATATGTAATGCACATGCCTAAGATGATATTTTGGTTGTTATTCCTAAATCAAAAAGTTATTCCTACTCAATTTTATTTAATGTCATGATGTTACTAAGGTTGTGAATTCAATGTTTTGTGCAATTTTGATTTAGTTATGAGTTTCATTTAATTTTAAAAAATTAGATTGAAGTTATTTTATTTGGGTAGAAAATATAATCTTTAATGAGGCTATTGATAATCCTGACAAAAGATGAGCATAAACAAAAGGAGAGAGATGATAAAAATGGTATCAACCCTAGATCTATGTCATACTCATCAACAAACTTCATCCAAATTAGTATTTTTGGTTTGGTTGAGTTTCATCATTTCGCTTCATGTTTATCCTTTTTTGGATTGTCCATATATTGATAGTAGACCGGCCAAAACACACTTTAACTTTAAAAAATGAAAGATGACTAGATAGAAAAGAAAACCTATGTTACTATGATAGCGTAGTTTTAACCACATCAGCTCTAACAAAAAAAAAGGTTTAGCACATCCTAAACTTACTATAACGGTCTAAAAACATGTAAAAAAATATATGCAGAAAATAAGAATTTTTTCACTCGTGCTAACAAATGTCTAACGAACAAACAAAGCAATTGCAATCACATTCTAGCATAATCCTATGATTTATAAAGGGGTAGTGTCTTATGACGTTTAAAAGTTAGTGAGTGTGAAGCGAGAAGATTAATTAAATTTTATTTAAGATGATCCTAGTTAAGATCTTATGCTTTCATCATTTTGGAGTCATTAATTTTTTTGATCTACTTAGTCGGATACAGTGGTTGACCATAATCTACCAAGAGATTCTTGTCAACAACTATGGGCTGCGTCATCTTAAGAGACCATCGTAAACCCGAGTGATTTATTTTTGTTTAAATTACATTTGGTTTTATTTGTTCATTAAGGGTTTACTTTAAGCTTTATTATCTTTTGAAGTTTCTGAGTTTAGGACTTCTATTTTATTTAACTTTTATTTATTTTTAAACCGGATTGTCTTTTAATTAATTTTATTTTAAATATGATTATCTTTCGATTAAGATGATCGTGGTCGGAAGTGTTTGTGCTTTGTTTGGTTATGAATAATCGAGGAATTCCTTGTTAGTAATTACGAGTTACTTCATTTAGAAATACTTTACAAAGTGGGCTTTGTTTAATTCAGTTCAATTTTAAGTTTTGATTCACTTTTAAGTTTTATAAACTTATAGATTTTATGGATTTTATGAGGATTTCATTATATTATTGAATGATTTTTACTAAATTGGTTTAATTTTTGTATATCTAGGCTCTTCTTTGTTTATTTGATATGTTATTGAATATTTCATTGGATTTAGACTTTTCTTAATGAATGTATTAAGTTTTTAGTTTACGCGACGTATATTTGTAAGCTGGTTGTTCTTAACATAAACCACTTCGTCTCGAGGTGAATTTTATTTATTTTATTTTAACATTTGTTAATGAATACTTTGAAGTGATTAATTAATAATTTCAGCATAAATAACTTTGTTTCTTAAGTTTGAAAATGAGAAGGGTATAGTCGTAATTTTAAAAAAAAATTACGAATATGTCCCTATTCAATTTCAAACATATGAGTTCTAATGTTTCGTTGTTATTTGACTTCTTGTTAATGATTTTAAGTTTAACTTTTAAAATTTTATGTTTGTAAGATTAACTTTTTAAGGAATGAATAGCTTTTAAGGTTATATTTATAATTTTGAGAAATTATAGATGAACCTCAAATTAAATTTTATTGATCAATTTTATTATATTTTTGGTTGTCTTAATGATTAATGAACATTTAAGTTTAAGTTTCAAGAGTTTTAATTCCTTAATGTTCAAATTAGATGTTTAAGAGTTAAGAAGGGTACATTTGTAATTTTTAAAAAGTTGCAAAAATAACCTTTCTCACCTTCTTAGCTATAAATTTTTTTAGGTTGATTTTGGAAAAGGTTTTGATGAAATTTTGGGTGGAAATTAGGGTCTTCTTAGGGTTGATTTACATGGAGTTTTGGAAAGGGATTAATGGTTGATTTTGGTGGGGATTTTAGTGGAGTTTAGGTGAAGGTTTGGAGGAGTTTTGGTGGAGTATTGGAGGAGTATTTTGAGTTTATAATTTTTTCATTTACATTTTATATACCATTATCATTATCATTATCATCATTAATATTATTTTTTATATTTAATTTTTTCATTAATTGCTAATCTTATCAAATATACATTTTCTCACTTAAATGTTGATCTTTCTTACCTCAACTAGAGTTAATTTTAATGTTGTTATTTCTTGTCTTGGGGTTGGTTTTGGTGGAGTATTGGAAGTTATTTAGGTGTTGATTTTGGTGGAGTTTAGGTGGAATTTTGGAGGAGTTTTGGTGGAGTTTTGGTGGAGTTTAAGTGGAGTTTAGAAAATGATTTGTTTGGGTGAAGTTTTAAGAAAATGATTTTAGGTGGAATTTTGATAAATGATTTTATTATTTTATATTATTATTATTTTAATTTTGTAAAGTTTTGGAAGGAATACATGTATTTTATTCAATTCTTGTCTATTTACATACACAACACAACTCTTCCATATTTTTGTAGTAAACACCTAAATTTCAATTTTTTATATACAAAAACACCCAAAATTTCATTTCTTTACAAAACATTCAAATTTCATTTTTACATACAAAAAACTTAAATTTTTATTTTTGCATACATAATACTTTAAATTTTTATTTTTGCATACTTAAAAATTAAATTTTTATTTGTATATACATAAAATTTAGATTTTTATTTTTACATACATAAAACTTAAATTTTTATTTTTTACATACATAAAAATTAATTTTTTTTTTTACTTGACTAAGCTCTTTTTTTTTATTTTTATGTGCATAAAACCTAAATTTTATTTTTATATGCATAAAACTTAAATTTTTATTTTCACAAACTTTTTTTTTTTATTTTTTTAATCATAAAACTTAAATTTTATTTTACATACATAACATAACACTCAATTTAAGTTTTAAATATGTAAATACATAATTAGTAAATGTTAATTATGTAAATACAAAGGAATTAAATGACATGCATATAAATATCCATTTTTTAGGTGATTTAAGTGCTAAAAATATGTAACCTCATGAGATTTACATGATATTTTTGTTGTAAATATCAAAGTTTGTTTTTTTCTTGTTTGTGTGTGTAAATATTCAATTTTTTGCCTTTTTTTTTGCATTTGAATATATAGTTTTTTTTTGTGTAGTACACGTAAATATCATTTTTTTTTGTGAATATTAAAGTTTCTTTTTTTTTGTTTTGTTCATATAAGTAAGCAAGAATTAAGTGTCATGTGTGTAAACACCTAAGTTTTAAGTATGCAAATATCAATGTTTGGGTGACATGTATGTAAACACCTAAGTTCAAGTTGTTTGCATGTAGACACTTGAGTTCTTGGGTGTTGGCATGAAAATATCAATGCTTAGGCTTTGGACATGAAAAAACATGAGGTTTGAGTGACATGGATGTAAATACATAAGATTTGAGTGGTGTGCATGCAAATACATAAATTTTGAGTGGTATGTATGCAAATAAATAAAATTTTTTTGGCATGCATGTAAATAACCAAAGTTTAGGCATTGGGCATGTGAATCTATAAGAATAGGGTGGCATGCATGTGAATATTGAGATTTGAGTACCATGCATGTAAAATAAAAAGAAGAGAGAGAGAAGAGAGAAGAGAGAAGAGAGAGGTAACATGCTTTAATGGCCTCGAAGAGTTGGAGAGCTTTGATTGAGGTGGTTGGTCACAGTTTGGAGTGAAAGAATGGTTGCCTTGTGTTTTGAAGTATGGGCCGCTTTCTGTTGGGAAGAGTCGGCAGTGGGCTTTAATGAATGAAGGTGCGAATTATGATGCATGGACACTTCTAACTAAGGAGATGTGCAATGTCAGACATATCTTGGACATCGAAGCTCGCCGGACACGCCTCAGACACGTGTCGGACACATCTCTGACTTGTTTGATTTATATAATATTAAAATAAAAGGAATCCACGTGTAGGATAAACATGTCCTAAATTTGTGAATTAATTAAAAATATTTTTTAAGCATCTATGGTATATTTTTTATATATAAAAGTAAAAAAAAAAGAAAAAAAAATAGTTTTTATTTAAGGATTAAATCTATTTGTTCGATTTTTTTTGGGAGATGTATTGAAGTGCAGCTCACAGTTAGGAGGGAGAAGGAGGGGAGTGAGAGGAATATAGAGGAGAGGGAGAGTGGAATATACAAAAAATGAGAGCAAGCCCTCCTCCCAAAATTGTGGGTCTTTTTAAAAAAGGTATTTTTTTTATGTTATTTAAGAAAACCTTATATTTCTCTTTCATTTTTTTTTCTTTTGGTTCTATATATAGATATGTTTTTGTCATTTTGTGGTCTTATGAGCATTGATTAATATTTTTAAGGTGGGGCATTTGGGTTGATTTTGAGGTGGCTTGGTCTTTGGCATGAAGATGGAATGTTCTTGGTTGTCATGAGAATATGGTGGACTTTAGACTTTGAGCTTGGCATGAATAAGCCTTCATCATGAGGGTTTTGGTTTTGCTTGGGCTTTGGGTTTAACAAGAAAGCGGGTCATCACTTTTGGGCAAATCCAAGAAGGTGGATGGATTAGACTAAAGATAGCTTGGATTTGTCTTATTTATCTTGAGACGAATTTGGATTATTTGGTCATAAGACTTAGGCTTTGGACCTATTTTTTTATGTGAGGGCTATGTTTGGATTAATTTTGTGTCACGAGGGTTTGATTTGGATTAAATTGGATTTAAGTGTACTTGGGTTTTGGTTTTGCCATGGAAATGGTTTCTCACCTTTGGAAAGTGCAAAAAGTGTCATTATGGGTGCTTACATGTGGTTATCCTTAGAGTTTGATGGCTTGATGATTTGCATGAAGCTTAGCATGGTTTGGTGGCTTGCATGTGACTTCACGTAGCTTGGTGGCTTATCATGAGAATGAGGTTCGGTGAATTTTTTATTTGTCTTATTTGAAACAAATTTTGGTAATTTTGTCATGAGAAAATTTTTTATTATTAGTCATGAGATTTAGGATGTGCTTGAGGTGGCGGTGCGGTGCACATTCAAGTTTTTTCTGTTTAGAAAAATTTTATTGTCCATTTATTCAAAAAATTGTAGCTAAAAGTTGTGTTTTGCCACCGGGTTTGACTACTTAATATGGCTACTAGAATGCTGTGGTCTGACTTTTTCAAAAAAAATAAAATTTTTACAATAGTCATCGTAGCTTTTGAATAGTAGTTTTTTCTGTAGCAGCTTCGCAGCTGCAGCTGCCCCAAACAAACCATTAGGTTTGATATAATTTTAATTTAACTTCGATTTTGGTTGTTGGATTTCATTTTGGGCTTAAGTTTGGGTCTTATGTTAAATACATTTTAATTTTAAGTTTACAATGACAAAAGTTTGATTTGATTTTTGTGATTTTAAAAGTTGATTTTAAATTTTGAATATTAAATTTAAAAGTTGACGATTTTAATTTTAACATTTGGTTAATTTAGTGTTTTCATTAATTTAAATTTCATAATTTGATTAAATTTTGGAGAATTCATTTATGTTTGATTTTAATTTGATTTAGTTTTGATTGATGATTAATGATTTTAGTGAATTTAATTTTAATATTGAATTCAATTATATTGATGTTTGTTGAATTTAATATTTAATGGTTTTAATTTTTATTAATTTTGATTGAAATTGATTTTTAGTGGATTTAATTATGTCGGTTTTGTTGAAATTAAATTTTAATGGATTTAATTATAATGATCTTATTGAAATTGATTTATTTTGATTTTGGATTTTGAATTTCGGTTGATTCATGGGTGAATTTTGTATTTGTTTAATTTTTTATTTTACTTGATAATTTTAATTTGTAATCTTCATTTTTCTTGAATTTGATTATTATTTTTAGTTATTTATTACAATTTAATTGAATTTTAAATTTATTAATTTTAATTTACGGGTTAATTTGATATTTTTTATGAATTTGATTTAATTTCAATTTTAATGATTTTAATTTGTTTAATTTTAGTTTGTGATTGCATTTTAGAGTTTCAATTTTAATTATTATTTTTTCAAGTTAGTGATTTTAAAGCCATAAATCCTATCCTAGCGTAAAATGAACATCATACCCAATGGGTTCTTTATGAACTAAGGAAAAGGTTATTTAAGGAATTATGAAGGAGCGATGGTAATTGCCCATGTGGGAGAGACCTGTCTCTAGGGTTAAAAGGTGGCTAAAGGCATTTTCAACCTGATGGAAACTCAACTCAAGCTTGAATGACCTAACTCTAACTTTCTCAACCAATGGTTGAGGATTTGAAGTCAAGCCTATGAATTATAAGGAGTGAAGAAGCGTTTTGAAATTCCATTGTGGTATTGGTTCCTTCAATATTTTTCTAGGAGAGCCACTAAGGAAAACCCTAAAGCTAGATCTTAAGCTATAGAGAGAGGAAAGATGAGATATATGCAAAAATGTGGTCAACAACAAACTTGTCTAAATTAGTCAAAGCGAGAGCCTTAGTCAAAATCATTATTGATGTCATCAGTAAATTTCTATGGTCTAATATCATATGTTGATATGAATTGCCTATGATGATCAACATTGAAAATGAAACCCAATTCACTGACAAGAAGATGGAGAATTTCTATGCTAACCAAGGCACACTGCAAAAATTTATTTTTATACATTATCCTAAAGCAAATGGTGATGCAGAAGCCACCGATAAACTATCATGCACCAATTCAAGATGAAAGCAGAACAGACTAAGAGAAAATGGGCCAAAATACTACCTTGAGTACTATGCCTCTTCATATTTCCCGTTCAAATACTAACAAATAAAACCTTTTCATCCTGTCGTATGAAGTCAAAGTCGTGCTCCCCGTGGAGCATGAAATTCATAGCCAGCCAGTCCTAGCGGCAGTGAATTTGAAGGAATTTGAGTTAAGGAGGGGAAAATGGAAAATAACAAAAACCTTTGCAACTTGATAGATGTCTTGGAAGAACTTAAGGCCAAATCCATTTGTGTTAAGAGGAAACAAAGAGAAGAATTGTAAAGTATTACAATGTGAAGTTTAAGGAGCGACAATTCAAACTGGGTGATATAGTGTTGAAGGAGGTTAATTCCTTAGCTCGTAACAAAGTTTCTGCAAAGCTTGATTCTTCTTAGGATGAACCTTAATCATTAAAGAATAAGCTGGGCCTGGAGTATATAGGTTGGTCACACACCTTGACAACAAAAAATTTAAGGTGAGGAAGGTGGCTAAGTACTTAAGTATACGTGTTAAGTAATATGTCGTTTAAAAAGTCCGCGTAGCGATCTCATAAGGAAAGAGCTAAGAACGATTCAAAGAGATGAATCTCTAGTTTACTAGCATTGGAAACCTAGCTTAGCATGATAAAAAATAAAGAATCAAATCCAAAACTTCTAATCAACAAGTAGAAAACAAAAGCAAGATCTTGAAAACTAAAAATAAGATTTTAAATGTTCTTCAGGAAGGACAAGGCTCATACCTCTGTGACTCAAGTGTATTATGAGTTCGTGGTTTTCTTAAGTATTCCCTTACATGATATTTGTCAACCAGGGTTAAAGTTTTCTCCTTAGCCTATGCCTAAATCATAAGACGAATAAAAAACCCATACAGTTAATTTTTGTTTAACCCTACAACAATTCTCAGGATTCTTCAGATCCTCTATCTAGGTTGTAAATCCCTAATGAGAATATGCCTATTTCGTTATGTTCTTGTGTTTAATTTATTTGTTGCATCACATAACTGGCAGAAGTCATGGTTTATGAAAAGTTTTAACATCATACTTGGCCAAATCATAAAAAAAAATTGGAAGCTTAACTCAATGGCTTAATGACAAGAAAGCTCAATAAATGTTATGGGTAAAACATGCAAGATAAAACCAAGAAAAACACTAGCCCTACATCAGAGAGGAATGAAGGAATATTAGTGAAACTAAAGATTCAAGTAGCACTACAAAGTGAAAACAACTTAATACCAAAGCTTTCCTCTCAACACAAGCAACTAGTCTCTCTCTCATACAAGATCCTTTCAAAGAAATATGAAACAAAGAAGCAAGGGAGAAAAACATCCCTTAATGCTTCTTCCCTCGAACAAGGAAGAAGAAACACTAAGAGAAATCTAAAGCTTTCTAAATTCTTCTCAAAGTCTATCATCTAGTAGCCCAAAGAACTCTTTAGACTGCCCTAACATCTACTCTTATAGCCCATGACCAAGTTTAACAGGGAGATCTCTTTCCAAGTTGAGACGTTTCAGTAGTGTGGTTATGCGTGAAGCTGGTGTAACCACACTATGTTAGTTAAGGAAATGGCGTGACCACACTAGATTGCGTTGTTGCTTTGCTGAACCTAGCCCAACCACACTCAAGTTTGGTGTAATTACACTGCACATATAGAGAAGACAGTGTAATTACATTGCTTTTGGGTGTGGTTACGTCGGGCTCACTTCCATATGTTGTTGTTTCCTCACTTTGAAATACACATTCGAGCTCATGTAACCTGCAAAATACCAAAAAATAATCTTCAACAAGCGTAAATTTGTGATAAATAAGAAATAAAAGACATAATTAAAAGGAAGAAAAACATGTAAATTTATCTCATGTGAATTCCCCCAAACTTACCCATTACTAGCCTTCAAGTAATCTCATATCTCGACTGGGACTAAAATGATGTTTGTAGTTCTCATGTAGCAATTTTGGTTCTTTAACCACATTACATAAAAATAAAGGATTGCAAACTTCAGTTAGGATCTTCATTAATTTCTAACAACCCATCCTTTTCTTTAATTCCCCTCATTCTAAGCCTATAAGAATCTTAAAATGCTTAATCTAGCGTGAATGAAATATTTTTATTTCTCAAAGATATTTTTAAATCAATTAAGAGTCAACCAACCAACCTAACATCACTTAACATTTTTCCCAAATATAATATCATAAGAATTTCAATAAAAGAGTTTTCAAGTCTTATTAGTTGGAGGATACTTTAGATACCAATTTTAATTTTTATGCTCACCTCAAGCTTCTTCTTTAAGAGTTTGACCACTTGTTTTGATTTTTCTTCTAAATTACGTCTTTCACATTTTCTAAGTTTTTTTTTCCCTTTTTCTTTTTCCAATTCCACTAAAAATTACTATATCTAATCGAGCACATTTTCTTTAATGATTTTGAATGTCCAATATCCTCTACTTGATAATTCTAAAAAATTTCTTAATGTAAACTCCGAACATATTACTATCCATTTAAAAGTTAAGACTCAATCAACTTGGTCGAGTTAACAAATAAGAGATTGAAAATGTCATTGATTAACTACTAATATTTTAATTATAACTTTTTTATTATTCTGACATTTTTTTGGTTCTTAAAGTTTAAGATTTAGTTATTAGGGCATTATTTCAAATCCACCTTTGATAAGTATTCACATTTTAATGATGCTATTATATAATCCCATTAAATTATTAGGATTCAAAAGTATAATCGACAGCTCAATTATGAAAATTGTTTTAAGGCAAGTATACTGGCATCAATCCCTCCCACAATCATGTTTTTTTATCATCATTGAAAATGTACTAATTTGAATAAAGTAAGGAAGAGCAGATAATGTACAATAGCACATGTAATAATATGAATTGCATTTCACAAATAACAGAGAATTTACAATAGTAGGTCAAAAATGAAGCTGTACACAAGTAGCTCGAAAAGTAAAGGAGATTACATAGCTTAAATAACAGCATAAAGGCTAGCATAGCCTACATCATATCAACCATCCATACACGTCACAAAAAACACACAAATACAATATCCCAATTCGCCTTACTCCCGTGCCATAGATCTGGAATGGTTGCATTGGCAGGAATGTCACAGTCTATTATAGCCCATCCATCGTCAAGAAACACTGGTGCATTTACTCGTATTGGCGCTGGTGTTGGGTGGTGTAGAATTATGACTACTCATGGACGTATTTAAAGGGCTATGTAGTTCGCTTGACATCATGCATCCTATGCATGTTCCTTTAACCCTGTTGTCAGTGCCTGTTGAACTTATCTACCGAATTGCCTTGCCGGATTAACTCACATATCAAGCCTCTACACCAAACACCGAAGTACTGACTCTCGTTCTCAAGAGGCAAGATTTGCTTTTCCAATTAATCTACCAAGTTCACCTCCCTCCCTCCTCCCTTTCACCAAGGGTCGAAAGACCCAAGCTACCCCACAAATGATACTAGACCCTACTTTATAAAAGGAACCCTTTCCCTCCTTTCACCAACAATCGAAGGACTCAAGCTGAGAGAGCTTGTCCATTCTCTCATCATCATACATCCTTAGATAGTTCTCTTTCAAGTTATATGAGTCCACAAATGATACTGGACCCTACTTCCTAAAAGGATTCAACAACATAAATAACAAATTATCAAATAATTCACTTGCTATTTTGCATCAAATCGATGAAGCATTTCAATAAAAAAATAAATAAAAAATGTTGGTAACATGTAATAACAAGATTGTTTTTTTTTTTAATTTCTTAATTTATAGAAAAAAATCGATAATGAGATTTTGTTTAATTAATACGATCCAATTCATATTTAATCAAGTTCAGTTCAACGCAGTAAACAAAACTGGTCTCCCCCTTTGTTAAATCAAATGAAGATTATGAAATGAGCACTCAAATAAATAAAAAAAATCTGTATAATTACAGAAAATTCTATTCAAATAGTCGCGTGCTTCTTTACATGGAAAGAAACTATTATAATAATATTATTGTGAAAATATTTGTAATAAAATGAACAGGGCGACATGATAATTTGTTCAATGAAGTGAAAAAAAAAGAAAAGAAAATGCACAAAATTACAAATGCCTACAAATTTCACAAGAGTTTGTGGAGGAAAAAGGCTGGCATGTAGGCAGTTCTCCATTTCTGCACATCAAAATTCAGCAGAACCAGGAGTTCGAGGGAATGGAATTACATCCCTTATGTTCTCCATCCCAGTTGCAAACTGTACCAGTCGTTCAAACCCTAATCCGAATCCTGCATGAGGAACTGATAAAAGGAAAAAACATGAGGTTTTGATTCCATGGCATTCAGTGATATTTCTGTAAGCACATGGGTTATTTAGAAATGATGCAATTAAATCTAACTATTCATCACAACTCTAATAATACTTTAACCAAGAAGATTCTTTACAATTTCTTTCGATTAGTTTACTCAAAGTGTACTCTTTAATGAGCATTTGGCATTAGAATCAAACCCGAGGAGTGGGCATGGAGCAACATTTATATGCCTCCATTGCGATCCGAAGATCACCGGTTCTAGTCATGAAAATAAACTTTTTTTGATGCAGGGTAAAGCTATGCATACATCGACAGACGATTAACATATACCATCTTCCAAGCTTCTTTGTTATCATTCGATAAACAAATCGAATATTTGATTTCATACATTTTTTTTTTTTAAATTACACCTATGGAAATTTATTTGCTAGTTTATTCAGCAATAATATAGACACAAAGATCCATTCAAATGTATATTAATTTCCTTTAATTTATCTTTCAACAAAGGTTTAGTTCTATATTATTTTTGAATTTACATCTGTTATAATATAGATGTTGTCCGTAGCTCTTCAATTGCACATTGTAGTATGCTTGTTATGTTAAATCACTTCAAATGCAATAAATTGTATTATAACTGCTATATTAAAGCTCTATGCAGTTAATTGTATTATGACTAATATTAAATCTCTTAATCTGACGTGTTGTTGTTGTATTATAACTATTATGAAGTTGTGTTAATTCTCTCAAAATTTGTTGTGTTGTAGCTTTATTGAAATTACTGTGCTATTATATTAAGTCTCTAATATCTATTGTATTGTAGTCGTCGTATTTGTACTTATGTTGTCACCATTGTGATGGAGAGCTGAATCCATCACAATCTGTGGTATTCTAATTGTTGCACTGTAGTTGTCATAATTATTATACTGTGTTAAATCCCTTATAACTTATATAGATTTTGTGCTGTAAATTTTTTAATGTTGTGTAATAATCCATATTTAAACATAGTTTGGTCCATGTTAAAACAATATTCAAACTATGCTTAAACCAACATCAATTCATATTCGATCCATATTCAAATCATACTTGAATTATGATCAAACTAATGTCGATCCATGTTCATCCCATGTTAACTGATAGTCGAATCATATTTGAACCATGTTTGAACATCGCTTGAACAAGAACAAATATTTTGAAAATGGATCAACATATATTCGAGCATGGGTCAGCATAGTTCAAACATGAATCAAATATGAAGCAAATACTGGTTGAAAAATGTTTCCAACTTTGTTCGAACCAATTTCAATTGCATGAACTTCAAATAAATACTCCTGCATCAAGCCTTATAGCCTGTTGTATTAGAATCTATGTTTCAAACACTGTTTGAATAATCTTCACATTATAATTAAATTATGATTAACCCACATTTGAACCTTACTCAAATTTTATTCAATCCATATTCAACACGGTTTAAACAAGGTTTGACCATTTATTCAGATAAAGTTTGATTAAAATTCCAACATGATTCCTATATGTACCTAAGCCTTGTTGTTATATGGTTCAAATCTTGTTCAAAGCTCATCAACCAATGTTGTCACAACACACTGTAAATTAGTAATCTAAGATTTAAAAACAAAGAAGGTTTTTTATTCCAAATGATTTTTTGGGCATATTTTTTCATGAAAATAAACAAAATAAATTTCCTTAATTTTTGCTATTATGGAGCATATCAAGTCAAATTCCCCATTATAAATGAACCTAAAACACATAAAATTTCAAGTTCACTTGCATTTTACATGGTCAGTTAGAAATGCATTCTTGTATTACAAAAGTTCCCAACATTTGGATGACTTGAGGGGCTTCTTATTAGGCTTGCATAACAACTTGTAAGGGAGAGTGAGGAGCAACAAAAATGGACACTTGTTGGCTTGCATTTGATGACCCCTCTTCTAGTGGGGATTAAAAATATTCTTCATTCGATCATTCTCAACTTACTAGGGAGTGAGGAGTGACCATAATCATATCCTGTTGACATAAATTTGATAACCGCTCAACCTGTGGGAATTAAGTGAGGATCAACAATTTGATTTTGTCTTACTAATTCAGTCAGTTGAGANAATTAAAAGGAAGAAAAACATGTAAATTTATCTCATGTGAATTCCCCCAAACTTACCCATTACTAGCCTTCAAGTAATCTCATATCTCGACTGGGACTAAAATGATGTTTGTAGTTCTCATGTAGCAATTTTGGTTCTTTAACCACATTACATAAATATAATAAAGGATTGCAAACTTCAGTTAGGATCTTCATTAATTTCTAACAACCCATCCTTTTCTTTAATTCCCCTCATTCTAAGCCTATAAGAATCTTAAAATGCTTAATCTAGCGTGAATGAAATATTTTTATTTCTCAAAGATATTTTTAAATCAATTAAGAGTCAACCAACCAACCTAACATCACTTAACATTTTTCCCAAATATAATATCATAAGAATTTCAAGAAAAGAGTTTTCAAGTCTTATTAGTTGGAGGATACTTTAGATACCAATTTTAATTTTTATGCTCACCTCAAGCTTCTTCTTTAAGAGTTTGGCCACTTGTTTTGATTTTTCTTCTAAATTACGTCTTTCACGTTTTCTAAGTTTTTTTTTTCTTTCCCTTTTTCTTTTTCCAATTCCACTAAAAATTACTATATCTAATCGAGCACATTTTCTTTAATGATTTTGAATGTCCAATATCCTCTACTTGATAATTCTAAAAAATTTCTTAATGTAAACTCCGAACATATTACTATCCATTTAAAAGTTAAGACTCAATCAACTTGGTCGAGTTAACAAATAAGAGACTGAAAATGTCTTTGATTAACTACTAATATTTTAATTATAACTTTTTTATTATTCTGACATTTTTTTGGTTCTTAAAGTTTAAGATTTAGTTATTAGGGCATTATTTCAAATCCACCTTTGATAAGTATTCACATTTTAATGATGCTATTATATAATCCCATTAAATTATTAGGATTCAAAAGTATAATCGACAGCTCAATTATGAAAATTATTTTAAGGCAAGTATACTGGCATCAATCCCTCCCACAATCATGTTTTTTTATCATCATTGAAAATGTACTAATTTGAATAAAGTTAGGAAGTGCAGATAATGTACAATAGCACATGTAATAATATGAATTGCATTTCACAAATAACAGAGAATTTACAATAGTAGGTCAAAAATGAAGCTGTACACATGTGGCTCGAAAAGTAAAGGAGATTACATAGCTTAAATAACAACATAAAGGCTAGCATAGCCTACATCATATCAACCATCCATACACATGTCACAAAAAACACACAAATACAACATCCCAATTCGCCTTACTCCCGTGCCATAGATCTGGAATGGTTGCATTGGCAGGAATGTCACAGTTTATTATAGCCCATCCATCATCAAGAAACACTGGTGCATTTACTCGTATTGGCGCTGGTGTTGGGTGGTGTAGAATTATGACTACTCATGGACGTATTTAAAGGGCTATGTGGTTCGCTTGACATCATGCATCCTATGCATGTTCCTTTAACCCTGTTGTCAGTACCTGTTGAACTTATCTACCGAATTGCCTTGCCGGATTAACTCACATATCAAGCCTCTACACCAAACACCGAAGTACTGACTCTCGTTCTCAAGAGGCAAGATTTGCTTTTCCAATTAATCTACCAAGTTCACCTCCCTCCCTCCTCCCTTTCACCAAGGGTCGAAAGACCCAAGCTACCCCACAAATGATACTAGACCCTACTTTATAAAAGGAACCCTTTCCCTCCTTTCACCAACAATCGAAGGACTCAAGCTGAGAGAGCTTGTCCATTCTCTCATCATCATACATCCTTAGATAGTTCTCTTTCAAGTTATATGAGTCCACAAATGATACTGGACCCTACTCCCTTTCCCTCCTTTCACCAACAGTCGAAGGACTCAAGCTGAGAGAGCTCGTCCATTCTCTCATCATCATACATCCTCAGATAGTTCTCTTTCAAGTTATATGAGTCCACAAATGATACTAGACCCTACTTCCTAAAAGGATTCAACAACTTAAATAACAAATTATCAAATAACTCACTTGCTATTTTGCATCAAATCGATGAAGCATTTCAATAAAAAAATAAATAAAAAATGTTGGTAACATGTAATAACAAGATTGTTTTTTTTTTTAATTTCTTAATTTATAGAAAAAAATCGATAATGAGATTTTGTTTAATTAATACGATCCAATTCATATTTAATCAAGTTCAGTTCAACGCAGTAAACAAAACTGGTCTCCCCCTTTGTTAAATCAAATGAAGATTATGAAATGAGCACTCAAATAAATAAAAAAAAATCTGTATAATTACAGAAAATTCTATTCAAATAGTCGCGTGCTTCTTTACATGGAAAGAAACTATTTGTAATAAAATGAACAGGGGGACATGATAATTTGTTCAATGAAGTGAAAAAAAAGAAAAGAAAATGCACAAAATTACAAATGCCTACAAATTTCACAAGCGTTTGTGGAGGAAAAAGGCTGGCATGTAGGCAGTTCTCCATTTCTGCACATCAAAATTCAGCAGAACCAGGAGTTCGAGGGAATGGAATTACATCCCTTATGTTCTCCATCCCAGTTGCAAACTGTACCAGTCGTTCAAACCCTAATCCGAATCCTGCATGAGGAACTGATAAAAGGAAAAAAAACATGAGGTTTTGATTCCATGGCATTCAGTGATATTTCTGTAAGCACATGGGTTATTTAGAGATGATGCAATTAAATCTAACTATTCATTACAACACTAATAATACTTTAACCAAGAAGATTCTTTACAATTTCTTTCGATTAGTTTACTCAAAGTGTACTCTTTAATGAGCATTGGGCATTAGAATCAAACCCGAGGAGTGGGCATGGAGCAACATTTATATGCCTCCATTGCGATCCGAAGATCACCGGTTCTAGTCATGAAAATAAACTTTTTTTTATGCAGGGTAAAGCTATGCATACATCGACAGACGATTAACATATACCATCTTCCTAGCTTCTTTGTTATCATTCGATAAACAAATCGAATATTTGATTTCATGCATTTTTTTTTTAAATTACACCTATGGAAATTTATTTGCTAGTTTATTCAGCAATAATATAGACACAAAGATCCATTCAAATGTATATTAATTTCCTTTTATTTATCTTTCAACAAAGGTTTAGTTCTATATTATTTTTGAATTTACATCTGTTATAATATAGATGTTGTCCGTAGCTCTTCAATTGCACATTGTATTATGCTTGTTATGTTAAATCACTTCAAATGCAATAAATTGTATTATAACTGCTATATTAAAGCTCTATGCAATTAATTGTATTATGACTAATATTAAATCTCTTAATCTGACGTGTTGTTGTTGTATTATAACTATTATGAAGTTGTGTTAATTCTCTCAAAATTTGTTGTGTTGTAGCTTTATTGAAATTACTGTGCTATTATATTAAGTCTCTAATATCTATTGTATTGTAGTCGTCGTATTTGTACTTATGTTGTCACCATTGTGATGGAGACCTAAATCCATCACAATCTGTGGTATTCTAATTGTTGCACTGTAGTTGTCATAATTATCATACAGTGTTAAATCCCTTATAACTAATATAGATTTAGTGCTGTAAATTTTGTAATGTTGTGTAATAATCCATATTTAAACATAGTTTGGTCCATGTTAAAACAATATAAGAACTATGCTTAAACCAACATCAATTCATATTCGATCCAGATTCAAATCATACTTGAATTATGATCAAACTAATGTCAATCCATGTTCATCCCTTGTTAACTGATACTCAAATCATATTTGAACCATGTTTGAACATCGCTTGAACAAGACCAAATATTTTGAAAATGGATCAACATATATTCGAGCATGGGTCAGCATAGTTCAAACATGAATCAAATATGAAGCAAATACTGGTTGAAAAATGTTTCCAACTTTGTTCGAACCAATTTCAATTGCATGACTTTAAATAAATACTCCTGCATCAAGCCTTATAGCCTGTTGTATTAGAATCTATGTTTCAAACATTGTTTGAATAATCTTCACATTATAATTAAATTATGATTAACCCACATTTGAACCTTACTCAAATTTTATTCAATCCATATTCAGCACGGTTTGAACAAGGTTTGACCATTTATTCAGATAAAGTTTGATTAAAGTTCCAACATGATTCCTATATGTACCTAAGCCTTTTTGTTATATGGTTCAAATCTTGTTCAAAGCTCATCAACCAATGTTGTCACAACACACTAGTAATCTAAGATTTAAAAACAAAGAAGGTTTTTTATTCCAAATGATTTTTTGGGCATATTTTTTCATGAAAATAAACAAAATAAATTTCCTTAATTTTTGTTATTATGGAGCATATCAAGTCAAATTCCCCATTATAAATGAACCTAAAACATATAAAATTTCAAGTTCACCTACATTTTACATGTTCAGTTAGAAAAGCATTCTTGTATTACAAAAGTTCCCAACATTTGGATGACTTGAGGGGCTTCTTATTAGGCTTGCATAACAACTTGTAAGGGAGAGTGAGGAGCAACAAAAATGGACACTTGTTGGCTTGCATTTGATGACCCCTCTTCTAGTGGGGATTAAAAATATTCTTCATTCGATCATTCTCAACTTACTAGGGAGTGAGGAGTGACCATAATCATATCCTGTTGACATAAATTTGATAACCGCTCAACCTGTGGGAATTAAGTGAGGATCAACAATTTGATTTTGTCTTACTAATTCAGTCAGTTGAGAAAACATCAAGATTTCAATTACTTAACTTATCAGGCTGGATAAACTTCAGTAGGAAAAATATTCATTAAATGGATAAAACATACTTCTTCACTACAATCATTTTTATGGCTTATTGAGTGAAGGGAGCAATTGGCTGCTCAGTCATATTTGAGCTTTTTGAGTCCAAATTTCAAGACCTAGTTGAATCCTAAACTTGAGCTATAAATGAACTTGTGCTTTTGCAACTTGACATGTTGAAGTTCGCGAGCTCAAAATTCTCTCGACTTTCAAAATTATGACAAGTCTGAAAGATGATTCATTCTTAACCAAGAATAATTTATTAATTTTGTCTTATTTAATCATTTGAGAGAACATCAAAATTTGGATCACTTAACTTATCGAGCTAGATAAACCTCAATAAGACAGTTATTGTCATTACATAGACAAATTAGGAGTTTCTTCAATACAACCATTTTTATAGTGAAGAGAACAGTCAACGATTCAATCATATTTAGGCTTATTGAGTTCAACCTTCAGGATTTGCTTTAGTCAAAGAATTGAGGTGTAAGAAAATTTATACTTCTCCAACTTGATCTATTGAAGTTCATGAGCTCAAAATTCTCATTCTTGACTTTCAAAATTATGACCAGTTTAAGAGATGATGGTTCTTTCCGAATCGAGGATCATTTATTTGATTTTGCATCATTTATTCAATCAATTAATAGAATCTTAATAACTTTAGTTATCAGGTTGGATAAACCTCAATGGTACAATCATAGTCATTAGATGAACAAAACATGAGTTTCTTCACTACAACATTTTTAAGGCTTATTGAGTGAAAAGAGTTGTTAGCGACTCGACCATATTTGGACATGTTGAGTCTGACCTTTAGGTCATGCTTGCGTCCTGAACATGAATTGCAAAAAAACATACACTTCTACAACTTGATATCTTTACACTCACGAGCTTAAAATTCTCTTACCTGACTTCCAAAATTGTGACAAGTCCAAGAGATGAACCTCTAACTTTTGAAAATGTCTTATTTGTAATTTGCTTGAAGATGGATTTATTTTTGCACAGATGATTGAGTATAGTTTTAACATCAATATGTCAAAAAGTTCAATTGGGAATCTCTCATCTGACACGATGTCAACACAAATGATAAAATATAAAATATGTTTGGAGATCTCAATTTAGAACTCAATGTCAACTCAAATAAATATAAGCAACCCCATTTTTTTTTAATTCAATCTTGGGTTTGGTTTCACAACGGAGAAAAGGGATTGATGAAGCCGACCCCACTTAGTGAGATAAAAGCTTATTGTTGTTGTTGTTATTATACTCTTGGGCTTGGTATATTTGATCTTATGATTCACACTTCATCAGACTTGTTGAAGAAGACAAAAGTTTATTCAGTCGTTTTTTAATCCTCAATCAAACCTTTTGAAAGATGCTGATATTTTAACTTAATGATGACATCAAAGTTGGCTTGATTCTTTCTTAAGCAATGATAATGTCTTTGATTTGCCATAATTCGTAGATTAGTTGAGAGAATTGCAAAACTCGATTAAATAACTCATAAGGCTGGATAAGCTTGGGTAACTATATTTAAGCTTGTTGAGTGATAAAAGCTATCATCAACTCGATCATATTTGTGTTTATTGAGTCCGACCTTTTGGACTCGATTAATTCTTGGACTTAAGATGTAAAAAAAATTGCGCTTCTCCAACTTGACATGTTAAAGCTTACGAGCTCCAAATTTTCTCACTTGACCTCCAAAATTATGGCAAGTCTAAGGGAGAAACTTTTGACTATTGAAACTACATTGCGTTTAACATATTCGAAGAAAAAAATATTTATGCTTAGTAGCTTGAATGTAGCTTCAGCATAAATGTATTAAAATATCAACTGAGGATCTCGTATTTAACACAATGTCAAACTAAAAGATAAACTATAAAACATATTTGGGGAACCCGACCTAGAGCATGACATGAAATCCAAATATTATAGGAGGAATATAATAGAGGATTTTGGCTTGGCACTCAATATCAACCCATTTAAAATAAGTGACCCCATGCTTAACATTATGATTAGCTTTTCCATTTAGAATATTTGGAGTTCCTCTTCATAACTTTAAAAAGTTAGTTTTGAAAAAAAAAAGTATGGAGCTATTGTAGATGTATCTTATTTGGATTTGATGAATCGCTGAAGTTTTGCTCTTTCAGTTAGAATTCAATAACCTCCCTACCCATAGGAGTTGAAGCCATCCCTTTATCTAGTCATTTTTTATATATAAGGGTGTGAGGAATGACTAAAATCATATCCTATTGAAATGAATTTAATAAACCCTTCACTTGTGGGTTTGAAGTTGACTGATGATGGGATATTTAAACAAATTCTTTATCATTTTCAACATAACTTTCTTTTTCTTGAAAATTTAGTCTTCATATTTATTTATTCTTCTTTCGAAGACAAATTCCTGGGCACATGATAACAGCGTCATGTCTCAATGTTTGTCGAGCGAGACATGCTTAGGCTGGTTTTGAGCTACCAAAATAGAACAAAGATAACAACCATATGATTTGAGCATCAATGGTCTCAACAAATCATAAATTGATTTACATCTCTGCATTAAGCCATTTATCTGTTAACTTTCAAAATCTTGATCACTCTAATAGATAATATTTCAGACTGCATCTTTTTAATAGTAAGTGCTTGATGTTGTTGAGCCAAAAAAGATTGCTCAATCATCGATAGAGCTATTTATTTTAATCTATTTTAGAGTTTTTATTTGATTGAATGCTCACTTATGATAATATAGCTTATTGAAAAATTGGTTGCTCGAGCAATAGTTGCTAAGCTCTTAGTTTAATATTTATCGTTCCGTCTTATAGATAGTTCTTTTTGACGAAGAAGCTTCAATATAATGCCTTCAAAATATAGAAGGCTAGGTCTTTCTTTGATATGCATATTAAAATGCACAATATGCAAGCACCTTAACAAATTGATAACTCTGATGCAGCTTTGGACAAATATAACAATGATCCTAGCGCCAGCAATAAGTAATCTTCAAACAACCGACCTGGAAGATAATTATGCATAGTGGGACTCCCTGGAGGAGACTATTCTATTCTTTAGAGAAAAAGAGAACTCCTTAGGGTGTCAACCACTATAACACTTACTATCACAAATATTTTCTTTGCAGATTTTTGAAGTTGAACATCATATGTCGCAATCTTTAACTTGTTGCGTGAAATTATGTCAGGAGTATGAGTGATATCTAAATTTCTTTCTATTGGGGCTTTTTGACAATAGATTTTTAGATCGAAATGCAAGAGTTATAGCCCAATGCTCACCAGACAGAATTTATCTTTCTATAAAGACCCTTCGAAAGTAAATGCTTAGAGTAAGGACTTAATGGTTATTTCTCAATGCTCACCATATAGAATTTACCTTTATGTAGGGATCTTTTGACAACAAATTCTTGAATTAAAATATATGAGTCATGCCTCGATGCTCGCCAAACAGAGTTTATTTTTCTATTGATATCTTTCAATTGTAGATTCATAGATCTAATTCTAAGAATCATACCCTGGTGTTCACCAAATATAATTTATTTTTATATTGAGACATTTCAATAACAAATTTCTGGATTGAAATTCACAGGTCATGCCCCAATACTCACCAGATAGAAATTACTCAAACTTTTGAATAATTAGAATAAATAAAAGTTATTTAACTTTTCATTTATTTAGTATTTATTATTTAAGTTGATATGATAATACATTTATATATGACTAGCTAAAAAAAGAAAGAGAAATCTTTCCCAACAGAGTTTCCATAAATTTATGGGTTCCACAAATTCACGCTCCAGATTGTAACTTTGTGATTAGAGCTTTATATCTGATATACTGGGTCAAATTTTTAGAAGACAGATTATATTGTAGATAAGATACTACCCAAAGAATTTGCTCTCATTTTGCGAGGACTTTTTAATGAGGTCTGAGATATCTAATAGGTGCAAATCCATATGATTAATTACCCCTTATGACAATAGAAGAATACTTTCAATTAAGACTAGTCATTAAATATTGAATATTTAGCATATAGTGACAACAAACTTAGAATTTTAGATTGATTAATTTATTCGACTCCACTTTAAATTTTAATTTTGAGAATAGAACCCTCCAGTTGAAATCTTCTTTTAACTTGAGCATCATCAAAGATTTGAACATTTGAAATGCCTATGTTTGAAATTTATTTTAAAATTTGACACTTGATTATCTATAAAATGTTAGTCTTGTCAACTCATGTCCTTATGAGAAGAATCAAAAGTCATTTGAGTTTGCAAACTTTTATATTTGTCATTTGAACCTTTATTGACATTACTAGAATTGTCGAATTTAATCTACAGGATGAGGATCTGACTAATTGAAGGAGACTTACAACTCTGCTTTATATACAAGATGACCCAATTGAGAGTGTGTGTAGTTTAATTATCTTGGATTTAATTTTTAATTGTGAGAGTTTTTTAATTTAAAATAATAATAGATTTTTCAAAAAATATTGCACGCTAATCTTATTAGAAGTGAGTGAACATTTAACCTTAACCCACACAACATTTTCATATTGTTTAAATTTAAATACTTATTTAATTTGATGGAGTGCATGCGAGTATTCAATGTCAAATATTTGGACATTTTAAAAATTTATGCATGCTCTTTATGTTGATTTACATGTTTTTTAGAGCAAAATATTTCAAATATTTTCATATTATTCTACACAACATTCTAAAAAAGAACGAGTTTGATGACATAATTGTCAGAGTCCATGCAAATCTTTAATTTCATATATTTGGTTATTTTAGACAATTTTGCATATCTTAAAGCAATTTGTACTATTTTAAAGAATGATGAATTGAATAAAGAATTGCTTTAAGAAAATTAAATATATAAGACTTGAAGCTATAAGAATTTGCCTTCTTTAAATGAATAAGTTGACGCAAGCATATATTCACTTTAAATTTTTATTCTGTTCGCTTACACATATGTAGCAAATCTGGTGGCGAGATTTTATGGCGCTTGCAATAATCTTAAGGAAACATTATCTTAAGACATTAAATCATAAAATTATTCAAACATCTTAAAAATTTGTGTGGATATTATGACTTTGGAAAGCACGCAAGTTTTATTTTGAGCAATAAAAAGAATCAACTTCTGCTCGCTAGCAGGTGTGTTATGAATTCGATGACAAAAATCATTCAAAAATTTTGACAGTTTGTGTAAATGACATGCATGAAATAACAATTTAACTTTTTCCAAAAGACAACCTTCTGTAAGTTTGTGAATTAGAGTTGCAGATTCGGTGGCTAATATGCATATTAAGTCTTTATTTTAACATTTAAAAATGACATTTATGTCTTAAGCTTAACCCCATTTTATGAAATTTCATATTTAAGTTATTTTGCAAGTTCAAATATTTTATAGTTTAAATCATTCTATAAACAGTCCAAAACTTTAAGTCATTTGCAAGTCTAAGTCACCTGAATTTTGAGCTGTCTCATGATATTTACCCTAGTCGGGGGCATTAGAGGGAGTGTTGGTCTATCCAACTATCTTAAAAGACGTGTCGGTTAGTGTTATGAGATACTATAGCCAATAGACAATATTCTCTTAAAACACCGGTCTTAAAAGACTCATTGGGCTTTAATAAACTACAAAAAGCCAAACACAATGATTCATTTCTCCAAATAAGTACTTAACTTTTCTTGAACAATACTTAATTCCATGGACAGGTATTCGGGTTTCCCGGGATAAGTACTTAAAATTTTCCTACTTTTTTGTATAACAACTCCCAATCAAGCAAATAATTTTCCCTGATCGGTATTTTAATCCTTGGTCATATACAAAAGTTTCCTCGACTAGATATTTTTAAAAATTCCCACCACCCAGTTTATACTTTTGCATGAGAAATCAATGAAATCAATGACGGAGATGGTGCTAAAATGACAAAATGAAAAAAAAATATACATAATTTTATGATATGATGTTGGTTTTAGTGAAACAAGGAAATGAGTTTCAGGTTAGGTGTTCGGATTAAGCTTAAAATGACAGTTAGGTTATGTGATAGGGTCACTCTCAGGTTCGGGCTATAGCAATGGAGAAGCGATTTTAGATGTTGGATCTTGCGTTTGGCTTCAGTTAGGATGGGCTCAGTTTTGTGCAATAAAAACGGAGTGGAAGGAGAAAAAGATTGAAGTTTTGAAGGGCCTTTGTACACGGCGCAATTCCGTTGGTTTCTTCGCTAGCCCCAATCATGTGTGTATCCAAGAGGGATGATGTGCGAGAGGTATAATAAGAAGAGTGACACCATGCGAGGCGGAGTAAGGGTTCCGGAGAGAGAGAGGGAAGGAGTCGAGAAATATAGGAATTTCAAAGGTCCCTAAGCACCGCAATCTCTTCGTTGGCTTCCAGGCTAACTCAAATGACGACTGTATTGCTCGAACAGGGAGAGCGGAGAGAAGGCTAAGGTCAGTTTGTACAATTTGGTCCGGGGCTTGCAAACACTGAAGAAAATGATGTTTTTGAACATAAGAAAGTTTGACTAGAAAATTTCAAATTTCTCTCAAAGAAGTGACGTGGGAGCTTCCATTTTGTGAGTTCTAAAATCTGAAGAGTTCTACAAACCAAACAGAAATGTCAGTGAGAGCAATTAGGATTTTTTAATTATTATTAATATTATTATTATTTACTCAATTTTTGTAGTCAACAAACATGATCAATGGCTATGTGGTGCAATACAGAAACATTTGCACATAAAAATTTGGTTATTGGATAGTGTGAGTAAACAATGTTAAGAGCCATTTCTAAAATTAGAATCAGCTGGGCATATGTGGGGGACACACTTGATAGAATAAAACAATTCAACATGCAAAGTAAAACACCAAAACTTCCCTAAGAATTCATTTAGTTACATATAATAAGGAAACATGCTTTCGAAAAAAATGAATTTGTTTTTACTTATTTTTAAAAGAAAATGATTTTATAAGGGGCCCTTTGAGATCACTAATGATTTTTTAATTTTTATTTTATTTTTAATTTTTTTTGCTTAAAATGAAACATATTTGATATGTGATAACATGATTAATTATTTATAAAAACACTCAAAATAATTTTACATTTTTTGAGTGTTTATAAAACAAATAAATTTGTTTATTAAAACAAAAAAATAACATTAAAAAATGCACTAATCAATTATATTTTTAAAAGAAAAATGAAAACAAAAATAATAAATAATAAATAAAGTGACCCCAAACAAGCCCTAAGAGTTCGAGAAACTTTGTGATGTTCGAAATCAATGTTGTTGTCTATCCAAATCCAACCAAATGATTTATAATTATTTTTCAAACCATGATTTATAATTGCATGCAACCAAATAAGCCCAAAACTTTCAAACATCTTTCATCTCAACACTTTCAAGCTAAAATCAAGGAACGTTAGATCTAGCGCCTATAAATCTATGTCAGCCAAATTTTGAAGAAAAAAAAAAAACTTAACAAATAGATGAATATAAAATATAAATTAAGGCATAAGAAAGGATATTAGAATTAGATTATTATTATTTTTTTTATAACAAAATAGGAAACAGCTCCAACTGCAAGAGGCTTGACTTGATACTATGGATTTCTCCCTACAGTTTTTGCTTTTGATCCATATATAAGATGCCTTATTCGAACATGAGTATTTTAAATAGACTTATTTTTATTCATCCAGGTACACAACAACAAGAAGCATTTATCCCACTGGGTCGAGCCTGCTACAAAATCCATTTTCTCCATTGCGTTCTATTGAGTGTCATATTTTCATTTAATTCTAATAGATTAAGATAATTTTTAATACAATATGCCCGTCTTTTTAGGTCTACCTCTGCCTTTCTTAACATAAGTCGAATCTAAAACATCAACTCTCCAACTAGATCATTGGATGGTCGACATTTAATGTGACCAAACCATCTAAGACAGACTCTCTAATCTTATTCACCGATGGAGCTACGCTAACCCTTTTCACAGATAGATTCGTTTTGCATTTTGTCTCTAAGTGTCAAGCCACTCATCCACCTAAGCACTCTCATCTCAGCAACACTTAACTTTGTTTTATGCTTCTCTTTTAAAGACTAACATTCCGTGCCATAAAGCATTGCAGATCTCACCACAATTTTATATATTTTTTTTTAATTCTAAGCAATACTTTTCTATCATACAATAGTCCCGATGCATTCCTCCACTTCAACCAACCAACTTGAATTCTACCAATAACATCCCCATCTATATCACCATTACTTTGAACAATAGACCCAAGATATCTAAAGCGTTCAAACGTTTTAATGATTTGATCACCCATAGTTACAACTCTGT
Source organism: Phalaenopsis aphrodite (assembly GCA_003013225.1). NCBI lineage: Eukaryota > Viridiplantae > Streptophyta > Magnoliopsida > Asparagales > Orchidaceae > Phalaenopsis > Phalaenopsis aphrodite. The sequence continues at coordinate 1,220,572 of NEWO01000036.1, read as the reverse complement.
CATTAGAGCTACTGCTACTAAAATTACATTCCATGTATTCAATTTTAGATCTATTCAAACGAAGGCCTTTAGACTCCAATGTAGACCTCCATTATTCAAGTCTTTCATGAAATTTTAATCTAGTATCATCCACAAAAAGGATATCACTAGCAAAAGGTATACACCAAGATGCATCCTATTGTAAATGTTCATTAAGAGCACTCATAACTAAAGCAAAAAAGTTTTATCTCTTACTTTGAACAATAGACCTAAGATATCTAAAGCGTTCAAATGTTTTAATGTTTGATCACCCATAGTTACAACTCTGTCATTAGAGCTACTGCTACTAAAATTACATTCAATGTATTCAATTTTAGATCTATTCAAACGAAGGCCTTTAGACTCCAATGTAGACCTCCATTATTTAAATCTTTCATAAACACTTAATCTAGTATCATCCACAAAAAGGATATCACCAGCAAAACGTATACACCAAGATGCATCCTTCATTATTCAACTCTGTCATTAAACCTGATCTCCGATGTAATCCAGTTAAAATAGGAAAATACTTGTTCAATCCTTCTTCTGCTCAAACACAAGTAACAAGTCTAGTATACATATCTTTAATGGCTTAAATATAAGTCATATCAAAATATTTCTTCACTAGAACTCTCCAAAGGACTTCTCTAGGAACATTATCGTAAGTTTTTTTCTAAATCAATAAGTATCATATGTAGATCTTCCTTACCCTCTTTGTACTTCATATCAAACCTCTCAATAAATGTACAACTTCCATAGTAGACTTGCCTGACATAAATCCAAACTGATTATGAGAAATCTTTGTACCACGTCTTAAGCTAAGTTCAATATCCTCTCGCATAATTTTAAAGTATGACACATTAATTTAATTTCTTTATAAGTTACACACTCTTGTACATCATCTTTATTCTTAAAAATAGGGACCAAAATGCTGTTTATCTACTTCTCAAGCATCTTTTTAGTTTCTAAAATAATATTACAGAGTTTAGTAAGCTAAGAAACTGTCAAATCTCATAAATATTTTCAAACTTCAATTAGGCTATCATTAGGTCCTACTGATTTTCCACATTTGATTTTCTTTAAAACCTCTTGAACTTTTATTTTATTAATGCGACGGTGAAAATAAAATATCTTACTACTATTAAGGGTATTAAAACACTAAGATGAAAGTATTTTCAAAAGTTTCATTGAGAAGTTTATCAAAATAGCTCAGCCACCTATGTTGAATAGCATCATCTAAGAAAAAACTTTTTCGATTTTCATCTTTAATACACTTTACTTGGATTAAATCTTTTCTTTTCTCTTTGTTTGGCTAGTTTGTACATATTATTTTCACCAATTTTATTATCTAATCTATTATAAAGATTATTTAAAATGTAATTTTTAGCATCACAAATTATTCTTTTAGAGTCCCTACGGGTCACCTTATATTTTTCCAAGTTCTCTAAGCTTTAACATTTAAACTAATTTTTGTAACACAATTTTTTATATTTTATCTTTACTTACATATTATTATTCCACCACCAATTATTTTTATTTATAAAAAATTTTCTCTTTGATTCTCTAAGTGCATCTTTTAACACTTCTCTAATAATGCTTATTGCTTTATCCCATTTAAAATTAGCTTCTTCATGAACATCCTAAATTTTAAAACTTTGAAGTTTACTTATAAAAATAATTTTATTTGTGTTTTTTAAGCACCCCATCTAATTCTGATAAATTTTCATTATATTTTTTATCTTACAACTTCTCATCTTAAAATCTAGAACTAATAATCGATGTTGAGAACTATATTTCAAGATTATATCATAATATTAGTTTTATGAACTAACTTCTTTGTCTGCATCCGTCCATAATATAAGAACTTTTACTTATTTGACACAATACCCGAACACCGGTATAGGGGCTCTAACACACTTTACATTGTATTCATGTCATACAGAACATCAATTTCAAGAAATGCCCTATCATCTACATAGTTACTAAAAAGATTTATATCATGATTTTTTGACAAAAAAATTTTGCTGGTTGTCGACTATATAACACAACCCTCTACACTTCGCAAACCCTCCTAATATGAAGTATAATAATTTTGAACTAAATATAAGACTTATTATAAATAAGGTCATTTATTTGAATGTAAGATTTTGACCCACGACTTATTATAAATAAGGTCATTTATTTGAATGTAAGATTTTGACCCACACATTTATTTTATCTAACAATTATTCATCAAGATGACGAAGAACCGTTTAAATGTAAATTTATTGGTAAGAATGACATTATTCCACGACAAGATGGGAGAAATAGTACGCAGTCGATTTTTTTATTAAAGTAAAATATATTAATTATGATGCCAAAAATACAACAAAATTTATCAAAAAATACAAAAATAGAAAAAATAATATAATAGTACAGAATAAGACAAATTTTATTTGGGTTGTCTAGTTTAAATCTTAGTCAGGGTTTGTTTGGCGCAACAGTGGAGTTGTGGCGTAGCACCCCGCAGTGGATTCAACCATTTGATTAGGGAGGCACTTTCGTGTTTTATTAAACGCACTTGATAATCCCCACCGCAACCTGCGAGGTACATTTGTGCTTTCTTCGGTTTGCTATTTTACTCTCGGCCCCCTGGCTCGACCTCGTCCCGCATTTAATGTCCCTAGTTTTTTTCTCCGCTATTCTTTTTCTTCGTTCACCGACACCTGTGACGAGGGTTTGTCGACACCTGTGACGAGGGTTTGTCGACACCTGTGATGAGGGTTTTCCGACATTTGGTTACTTCTTCCTCTTATATCTTCTACCCCTCATCTATTCTTGGTTGCATTGCTCTGTTAGGCATATGGTTTGCACATAGATTCTCGTTTTGGGATTTTTAAATACAGCACCAGAGACATCATTTTTCTCTCTATTTTTCGGTGGGTTCGACTCTGTTTGGTTTGTGCTTTGTGATTTCAGTTTCATTTTGGTCGGTTTGGTCAGTGGATTTGTTCAGTTCGTTTTGGTTTTATTGAGATAATTCATACCTACCAACCCAAAGCACGATTTGTGGTTTGCTCTTCCCGGTATCGTTTTCATATTAGAGTGAGAATTTGAGAAATGGATACAAGTTGATGTTGGATTTGTGAATAGCAATTTTCGGGTGATGTGTATGCTATGAATATGGATTGGGATTTTATAATGGATTTTGATATTTTTGTGAGAATTTGAAAAATGGTGGTGAATTTGTTAACAAAAATGTTTCAGTTGTTGTGTATGTTATGAATATGGATTGAGATTTTATCATGAATTTTGATATTTGAGTGAAAATTTGAAAAATGGATGAAAGATGGTGGCAAATTTGTTAATAGAAATGTTTCGAGTGTTGTGAATATATTGTTTTCACGAAAATAGATGAAAGGTGGTAGATTTTGTTGTGTAATAGTAATGTTTCAGGTGTTGTATATATTTTGTTGTGTATATTTTGAAAAATGGATCAAAGATGGTTCTGTGTAATAGCAATGCTATCCCCTTTGATTTCATGGTTATTGAACTCCTTAGTTGAGAAACTCGTGTGACATGGTGAGCTCTCCATAGTTCAACTTCCATTTTGTTTTTAGTGTTTCACTTGTGCTTTCTAAATCTGTTGCCACTACTTGTTTGGTGCAAAGTTGGTGGACTGCAGTGCGGAGGTGGTGGTGTGTGGTGCGGATGTGGTGTGTAAGGTGGAGGTGGTGGTGTGTGGTGCCAATGTGGTGGTTTGTGTTATGGAGGCGGTGGTGTGTGTTGCAAAGGTGACGGTCTGTGTTATGGAGGCGGTGGTGTGTGTTGCAAAGGTGACGGTCTGTGTTATGGAGGTATGGTGTGTGGTGCGAAGGTGGTGGTGTGGTGTGTGGTGCGAAGGTGGTGTGGAGGCGGTGAGGACGTGGTGGTGTGTGGTGTGTAGGATGGTGGTGTGGTGTGGTGTGTAGTGTGGTAGTGTTGTGTGGTGTGGTGTAGAGGTGGTGGTGTGTGGTGCAGAGGTGGTGGTGATGATATTATGACAATACTATTTTTCTTTGAGTTGTGGTAATTAATTTTTGTGGCAAATATTTATGTTGTTTAATTCTTTTCATGCTATCAACACAATGGCTAAGATAAAAGAGATCGGTTCATCTGCTAAACGAGATAAATAAGTCATACTAATATTCTGCAACCTCGACCTTAAGAAGGTGGAATTGAGAAATAAGCCCACAACCTATTTTTAATAAGGAGGGCTAACAAAATATTATGAAAAAATCAAAAAAATTACAGGAAGGGAATATGATATAATGCAATTGAAAAACAAATGGGGTCAATTAAAAAAGACTAAAAAATTTATAAAGAATTGAAACGATGATCCATGTGTTTGAGTTGAGATCTGATTAAGCGAACAATTGATGTTTCAAAGGAATAATGGGCTGAGAGATTGAGTTTGAAAATTGATCAAACCTATAGAATATATTTTATTACATATATTCCTCCTCACTTGGATGACCGATGAGGCAACCATGAATATAATATGTGATAGAAATTTTTATTGCATGTTTTATTTTAGGTTATTTGAGGTCTATGATGAAACATTTGACCATAAGGGTTCTTTTGAATCACCTATATGTCACTATTGGTTCTTGTTATTGGAGGTCTGATGTCTTCTTGTAGTGACAAATTCGTTGTTTATATTATGTTCTATGAGACTCCCAATTTAATAAAACTTGTATTGATTAAATATAATATTTTTTCCACTAATATTGCATCTATGGATTTGTGTTTTGTTATTTTAAACCTTTAAAAAAATGAGCTCGAAGACTTCCAATACCTCCAAAGCATTTTACTGCTACTGTGGACTGTAATGTTCCTTGCTTACTCCACGACAGTCATATATCTGTGGGAGATGGTTTTACAAGTGTCCGAGGAGAATAACAAAAAGTTGTGAGTTCTTTAAGCAGATAGATGGGTTGGAGGAATCGATCGCCGATGGTGATCGGTCTTGTCGAGTTACCTTAAAGGACGATTTATCTCGTGATATAAATTAAGTGCATTTTAAAAACAATATCATCATATTATTAATTGTTATTTTTTTATTTTGATTTTTGTGTTGCAGTTTTGTGAGATGTCTGCTTTTATTTTGTAATGTTCAAACTGAATATTTGTTTTCAAGTATGGAATGTGCTAGTATGAACAGTTCTATTATAAACAACACTATAATACAAAAACAAAAATATCATTTATTTAAAAATAGTTGCAATGCATCTGTTTTAAGATTGCAGAAAACAAATAGACAACTAGCTTCTTCACAGCAGCTTATGTGCAACAACCTTCTACCACTACTGCACAACAACATTTAAATAAGTTGCAGCTGCCCCAAACAGAACCTAAATAAAGATTAGTGATGATAGACTTTCCTAATTTCTAACCCTTATATAAGGAACATGACATCTTTTATCTACTGAAGAGTAACACTTGAAATGCTCCAATTAGAATTAGAAACCTATTGTTAAGTGTTATTATTCCTATTTTTATATATGGGATAGGGTTGAAGAAATTCAAGAAATTGCAGAAGATAATTTGTGGCAATATCAATAGTTTAGGAAGATGCCAACACTAAGAGCCTAGCAAGAACATAATCATCAACCACCATCTCTTGAAGATGGATTGATCCTGGTTTTGGGAAAGGACCTAAACAAATGAGGTGCATCATACACCAAACAAGTATGAGAATCATTATGATCATCAGGAAGAAGGACCAACAAATAAAATTTCGGTTGTCTTAGCCCATGATGGGCAAGGATATCATGGGATATGCATACCTAAAGCACGAGCGAACAAACGATTGTATCCTCAAAAATCTTAACAAGATCCTCCAAAGGTCTTCACGAAATCTACCATGGGATCTTCACAAGAGCTTTGTCGAGCAATAACCAAGAGCAATAACCAAGACACGACAACTTAAGGGCCATTTGGGATCACTTTTATTTTTTATTTTATTATTTTATTTTGGTTATTTTTTACTTTGGAACAAAATATGTTTAATAAGGTTAGATAAAATAAGGTTGTTTTTGAAAGTACTCAAAACATCTAAAAATTGTTTTGAGTGCTTTAAAAATATGTTATTTTATTTTAGAAATAAAAAAAATAAAAACTTGTAGGAAAACACACTAAACAAACATAGTATTATGGCATATCATGGAACTTACATTATTTGTCTTTTGTGTGCCTTTTTTTTAAATAGCAATTTCTATCTTTAAAAGAAAATGCTCCTTTTAGAGAAGATTTTGTTGCAGAAAATACCGCAATTTGAAATTTAGAAGTTGTCGTAGCAGATGCCTTAAGGGTTGAGCCATTGATCATCATCATGCTTCTTTCTTTAGCCCATATGAGTAGAAAGATTCTCTATTTAGAATTTTGATTCCAATTCGTTCAAAATCCTTATTGAGTCCTATCTTGAACTCAAAAGTTCTCACTCCACAAATTATTTAAGAATCATTGCATTCTCATAGCATGACATCTTGAGATTTTGATAATAGTCCAACTCCAATCAGTAAACCTTCATAGAATTAAAGCATTCAATGACAAAAAGATTACTTTGTTTGGTAATGACAAGTTTTGTCTTGATTTCGAAAAAGAGTGCAACTTCTTTCATATTTAAGTGGGTTTGTTTAACTATATCTCAAACCTCTTTTGTGGTAAAAAAGAAGTATAAATGGTCCACTAAATTCGGGTAGCAAGGTGTACCACAACTACTCATGATTAAGGAATAAACTTCTTCCAAAGTATGAACTTTGGGTCTTTAGGTCCCAAATTTAGATCCATAAGGTGTTGCATCTTTCTTTTTTTCTTTCATAAACGACTTCAAAATTTGGGAACATGTAAGATAATTTTCTCATTCAAGTGATAAAATGTTTGAAATCCTCAAAGTTATCCTTTAGTTAGATTTCACCATTAAACATGGTTGATTTCTTTGAATGAGAATCAAAGAACCCAGATATAATTAATAAGAGGATCTAACAAAAAAAAGTTGAAAGTGGAAAACCCTAAACTTAGAAAAGGGGATACTTTGAAAAAAAAAACTCTAACCTCACTCTGATACCATTAGTAATAACTCAAACTCTCATCCATCAATATATTGTCCGTTTCAGTCTAATGGCCTCGCAATTTTGTCTCATTAGTGTAACTTCACAGGAGGTGACCCATCGTAGAAGTGCTCCCACAAGAGTACGCTTAACTTTGGATTTTCTAATAAAATTTCAACTGTTACACTAAAAGGCACCTCAATTTTTGAGAGTACAACATCACTCTACTTAAACGATTTCACAATCTCTGCCTTTTAAGTATTTGGCGTCCGTTTTAGTATTAATATCCCAGAAGCATCCATAGATGCCCCTAAATATTCAAGACATGGCTCCCACTAGGGTTCAAAAAGTGACCATTATAGCATAAAACTTTGTACTATATAGCACTTAGTTCCTATTTTAAGGCTGGTGTAATGCTTAGATATCATGTAAAAAATAAAAGAATAAATAAAATTCTTAAGAATTTTATTATTTTTATTTTGTACAAGAAAGACAGTATATATACATCTTCAAGATGTACTGCATAATAGACAAATTAAAAAAGGGAAATTAATAAGGAGCTGCAAGCTCAATTGGAAGCACATGGATTACAATCTGAAGGCATAGAAAAATTGATCCAATGGTCTAAGGACTTAATCCGCATGCCTCAACTTATTTGTTACAATTGGAGACTAAGGGGCCCCACCGCGGACAAGAGAGAGAAATTCAACACTAACCATAATTTAGCAGCAATAATTGATATGGTAATAAATTACTATTTTAAAGCATAACTCATTGATAATATCTAGTACGAGAAAAAACAAAAGACTAAGAAACCAAATCTCAATCTCATTAAAAAAGAAAAAAAAATTACAATCTCCTTCAATAAAAGAATGTTCTTGTCCCTTATTATGCTGCAGATTTCATTCAATAAGATATAGCAAAAAAATCAAAATTTTATGCAGAAAAGTATAGATTCAAATTCAAATGTCTTTCACAAATATAATCCTAGGATGATGTTGATATAATCACCAAAAGCCTTTCCTGGAATTAGTTTCACTATACTTTGACCATGTTCAACATGATGGTCTCAACATGAGGGTAAGCTAGGTAATCTTTCTTTGTACAACACTTAATATTTTGGTTTCTCTTTGGCTAATAAAAATGTATGTATATCAGTGTAAGATGGAAACAATCAAACAAATAAAGTTGAAAGTGCGGGTTAGGCCTCTCAAGCTCAAGTATTATATCCTGTTCTTTCATTGTCTGTCTCTATAATACAAGAAGTCTTAGGGTCTAGTATTTTCTAATGTGGATCTAAAATGAAATGCAAAATTAAATTAAAAGCTTTTAGACCATAAATTTTGACAAATATTTCTACCTTTAGATGAAAACTAAAAAACAAAAAAATTGCATAAAAGAAAAATTTAATGATAGACTAATAAAATTTTTGCATAAAAAATAAGACAACCAAAAATTACTTATCAATTACAAATCACACCACTATAAGAAAATCCTCGTTTTTCTCTAAATTATGATAACTTGTATAATTTATGTTAGTCAAAAAAAATTCTACATACACAAATTACACAAGTTGTATAATTACTTTCTTTTCAATGCAACAACACTAAAGTCTAATACACAACAAGAAATGAAAGGGTCAATAGAGAATCCTAACCTGAACCAAAACGCCGAATATCAAGATACCACCAATAACTCTCTTTTGGGAGATTCAACTCTTCCAGTCGTCTATCAAGATAATCAAGGCGTTCTTCCCTTTGGCTTCCACCAATGAGCTCGCCAACCTGAAACAAGAAAACTATAAAGTTCACATAAGCCATAATATTAAACCCGCTCAAAATTCTGATGTAACCCCCCACTAATTTTCCATAATTTGCCCATGACCTTGAAAACTTAGTTATTATCCAAAGCAACAAGTTTTTACCGCTAGTCTATCCTCAAAATCATTTTTAAATTGCCCATTAATGGTGCTTGAAGATCCTACAAATCGAGATAATTGTTTAAACTAGGAAAACTTCATACTGGTTCTTTTTCCATTACTACTCATCAACATACGCACTAGAGCATTTATAGGTAGAAAACAAGAAAGACTTCTCGCTCAAACTTGGCATTGAGATATATAATGATTTTCTTGTGAACATGCGATAGAGCAAAATTGTGCTTTCTGACTTACCCTTGGAACCAACACATCCATTGCTGCAACTGTTTTCCCGTCATCATTTAGCCTCATATAAAATGCTTTGATATCCTAAAACAAGCATGATAAGCAGCAGCAGCAACATTCTTTAAAATCTTGCCAATGTAAAAGTAGAAGGCATACCTTAGGATAATCTCTAATTATCACCGGGCGACCACCAAAAGCATTTTCGGTGATGTATCTTTCATGCTCACTTTGCAAATCTGTTCCCCATTTTACCTGTAAAATTGCACAACAATGTAAAACATGAACCGCTTAGAACTAATGTTGAGTTCTGAAAATTTTCTGTTCTAGTGAAACTGGGCATTTCAGTAAATGTTAAATATTGAGACATCATAAATTTACCTTCATGTGAGTTCAAGAGTTTATTCAGGAAAGTATGCTACCAAAATAACCGCATCATATCCGTAGAAACGTTGAAGCAAAGAAACTCCAAACCAACTTCTGTGCAATTCTTACACAACATAATTATAGATTTTGTCTAAAAGCAAAAGCAACATTATGAACTCATTCATCACGAATGCTGCACAAAGTGTTATATCTATTTGGAGCAAATATTTTTGAATCTTTTATATCCACATTATTACATTCACTCCACTCATTTTTCTTCCTAATCTTTAGACATTAATTTTCCGTACTTGTTGTAAGAGAAGAACGCCAAGATGGGAATAAATTAGACAAGGAAAAAGAAAAGGGTTGACATGACAACATGAAATTTCCATATACAATGTCAACATAGAAGTGCATAATTCATTTACTGTAATTTTTGGGTGTATTCACAAAATTAAATTTCTATGTGAATTGAAATGGTTTGATGTGAGATTAAAAATCATTACTGGAAGTAAGAAAAGCACAGAGGCTGGAGAATTCTTTCTACCTAATCAAGTTGGTGAAT
>NEWO01000036.1:1182169-1202862 GCA_003013225.1 Phalaenopsis aphrodite | reverse complement strand
GAGACAGCTAACAAATTGCTGAGTGTTGTTCCATTACCCGAATTTACTAGAGTATCATCCATTAAGTTTCCAAGCTGGAGTGTGCCTCCATTCTTCTTTTTCTTTCTAGATGTGTAAACCCGTCATTCCTCATCCGAGGACTGGCTCATCTAATCGGTGTGGTCAACGGATTGTTGGACATGTAGGAGAGAATGGGCCCCCAACTCCTGAATAGCAGTAACAATATTCTGATTCTGGAGAGATGGTAAGCACATCTCTTCAACACCTGAAGCATCCTGGGGGTGTGGAGCTTCAATACTATCCTGATTATCAGACCCAAGTAAACCATCTGTCAATATATCAGTCGGAAGAACAGAGAGAGTATTGTCTCCGATAGTGGGAGGTGGAGGTGGCATCGCGTCAACCAGTGTTTCAATAGTTTGTGGAATGCACTCAGGAGCGGAGGAGGGACAGGTATGAGGTGGGGCAGATCCAAAAGCGTTTTTACTTAAAGGTTTTAAATTTGGATACAACTGATAACATTGAGAATGAGAATGTCCAAACATACAACAGTGAGTACAATAAAGTGGTATTTGTTCAAGTTCTTCTTGCTGCCAAAATCTCTGATGTTGTGTGTCAATCCATATTTCTCACCCTGAAATATACAGGGTATTTTTGGGTTGCCTCGCAGTTCTCTATTCGTTACCTTCTTGCAGCCATGCCTCACCGAAGCTTCGCAGGAATACCAGCTCCTCGGCCAGTTCCACGAATAGTTTCGACTCCTGACAAACCCTAGCAACTGTTACAGCGATTAACATCAGTTTTCTTTCCTTTCCTCGCTGCGATCTCTCTGGCATAGTCTTTTGCGTCTTCTCCGTAATCATCGACTAACGCTTTGTTTCAACGCCGACTGTTTCACAGGTTCGTGTCTGCCAATTTTGACGCTGACTTTTTCGCATGTCACGTCTGCTTTGCACGCCAGCCTCATCACATTTATTGCTCGATGACGCCTGCCAAAAAGTTCCCCCATACTCTTCTGTTTCGACGCTGCGCCTCTCCCTGCCCGACATCTTCGTTTCGTCTCACAACAGGTGAACGCCGACTGATCTCCCTGCCCTGATGGCGCTTCCTTCTTCTTTGGTTGAACTGGACAAAGCCTCCTTTGCCCACGTGGTGGGGTAACCCTTAGGTAGAGTCTGTGGTTATCTTCCCCTCAAGGTATAAGGATTTTCGCGATGGTACAGGTGATTTCTCTTTTGTGTGTCGTCGTCGTGTCTAGCAGAGCTTCGCGACCTCGCGTTTGTAAGGCTGCGTCGTTCGTCTTCTTCGTGTCTGGCAAAGCTCGCGACTTTCGCTCGACAGCTACTGCGACTTTTTCTGCTTGACAGCTCCTCCTGCAATTTTGTTTATGTTGCTACTTTCATCTTCTCTGCGAACAGCTTGGTTTCCTACTTCGCACTGCACACTAACTTTCGGTTACACTGTCTGCTGCACTCGGATGGGCACTAGGATGGAGCGGAGTTATGCAGGTGTTGTGTCTGCGAGTTCGGGGTATTGGCAAGTCCTGCAATGTTTCACAATCCTTTCACAAGGCTCTTGAAGATGATGTGGATCACACTTTTATTCAAAAGCTTAGTAAAAAAAATGAGAAGTCTGCTCTTATTCTCAATGAAGTTGAAACCATTACTCTCGTGTCTTCTTGGAGCTTTACTATAGTGGGAAAATTCCTTCATGGAAACCCACAACTTGAGATCATTAGAAAAGATTTTGAGGCTATGAAGCTATTGAACAGTTGGAATATTGGATCACTTGACAGTCGACATATACTTATTCAACTATCTCATGATGTTGATTACACTCGCATAATTTTCTCGAAAAGTTATCAAGATTGACAATTATTTTATGAAAATTCTGAAATGGACTGTCGATTTTGATCCAAAACCGGAGTCCCCTATCATTTCTGTTTGAATAAAGTTTCTGCGGTTAAAATTACATTTGTTCAACTTAGAAATTTTTTACTCCTTAGCAACTGCTTACGGTAAGTCTCTCAAGGTTGATAGTCCTACGCTTGCTGTTATCAGACCCTCTGTGGCTTGTGTGTTAGTTGAGAGATGTATAACTCAACCAGCTCCGGATGAGGTATGGATTGGAACCAATCACAACAGATATTCGCAAAATGTTGAAATAGAACCACACCCTCCTTATTGCTCTCATTGTAATATGTTTGGTCACGGTTCTACTGTTTGTTATCGCTTGCATCTTCATCTAAGGCCGAATATCGCTAAAGATCAACCACCCACCATCCTTTCTGAGAAGGAGCAGACCGATCCTCTACCCAACATCGCAGCTTTTGATGAAGAGCATCATACTAAGGTACATATCCAAAAGTGTTTATACCACTCACTGTTATTGAAGAAGGCTCACTTACATACCAAGCCACATGAGAGTGCTCCTTTAATCCAATAAAAGATCACCCGGTAAAACAATCAGTTATTTCTAATGTTCAACATCCTATACATATCCGACACACTTTAGACCAACCCACCAATCAGGCGAGTCAATCTTCGGATGAGGAATGAGAGGTCTATTCCAGGAGGAAGAAGAAGACTGGAGGCCGACTCGAGCTCGGGAACTTATTGGATGATACTTTGGTCACTACTGGCAATGACACTCATCTTACCAATTTATTAGCTGGCTCTATTCCTAGAACTAGGGGCAGAGACAAAGCAAACTTGGGTCGCTCTCTAGCTACCTAATACTACTTATTTTGACATTTTATTTTCTTTAGGTCTCTCATGTAATTTTTTGTATTTCCTCTTTATTGGAACCATTTGTATGTGTAGGTTATCGGGGGAAAGAGTGTCATGTTTGGACTCTTCCACACAATCTAAATATATCCTTATTTCTTTTTAATATATTAGCATTTGGGCTTTCAATATATATATATATATATATATATATATATATATAGGATTAGTTTTTGCTATGTTTTATTTCGGATCATCCGTCGTGTCTCTTTTCACTTCACGCGCTTGAATCGTAGAGTTCCAAGTTGTGCTCTGGTTGTTTCTTGGTCTCGTGGTTTTTATCCATTTTATATCTTTCCCCATCCTTTCTTGCATCGACTCCCTTCACTATTGCTACTTTTCTCTTATTGTCACCGCCCAGAAAACAACAAACTTGTTATTTTTCCCATGTTTTCCTTGTTGTCGCCACCTCTAAAATTGTTTTTACTATTCGCCACCTCGCCTTTGCTGCAGCCATATTCCCTCGTCGCTCCCACCCTTTCCATCCTGCTTGTTGACCCTTTGTCATCTCCCATAAGGTCCACCCCCCTAGCCGGCATTACCTCCATCCTACAGTCAACTCTAGTTCGAGCATTGTGTCGCTGTTTTGTAGCAATTTCATATTTCTACTGTTGTTTGATGTAATTTCTGATTTGAATTCAGCAATAATATTTGATTTTCCCTTTGATGTTTGTTAAAGTCAGGTACCATTTGATATCAGAGCTAGAGCAACTCTTGTTCCATCCTATAGCTACCAAAATCTAAGTTGTTAAAAGGCAAAATTGGGAATTAACGTGATTTTTCTTAGTGAGACGAGGCATAAGCCTCAAAATAAAAAATTAAATACTCATAAATTTAAACAAAATTTATAAATATGAAATTTGACAAATCATAAATCTTGATCATTAAATTTAGAATATAAACATGCCATTACACTTCATCAGTCCACTTAATAACACATGCAAATGGCATTTTCAAATAACAAATATAAAGCAAATTTACACAAAATTTGAAATAAGATTTAAATATTACAATTAAAATTTAAATATGCCACAGGAATAAGGATGCATAGCAGTATCATCATTATTTTTATTATCTTCAAAAGAATCATCATATGCAATAACATTATCATTCTCGAATTCTGTGTTATCATCTTCAAATTTTTCTTCAATTACTACATCTTTCATTTTACTCCCAACATCAATTAACATTGAATTCAAGATAATTAGTAACACAATTATGAAATGAACTATACTTTAATTATGAAATTACCTTTATATTTCTTTAAGCTCCAATCCCACTTTACTTCTTCCTTTAAAATGATTGTAAAGTAGAAGTTGCTCCAAATTCAATCTCTTTGACCCCTTTCTATGTTAACACTGTTATATTTATTATCATCATCATTAAAAGTAATCTCTTTATCTTCGATTTCAAATCTTTCAACATTCTTAAGCGTTATCCATTCATCATCAGACATAATATCATCAATCACAAAAAGATTTGTTTTATCACCACCATTTCTATGTTGTTGTAGCTTCAAGTGTCAATTATTCAAACCTTTATTGAACATAACATGAGCTAACTTGTTCATTCAACCTGTAATCAATCGATTTATTAGGATTGTATGCAGTTAGTCGAATATGCTCCAATTATGCTCACATGTGAAAGCTCAACAAGACTTAGAACTTTTATAACAAATGTTTTGAGTTTATGCACATCATCTCCGAATTATGCCCGGCAACATTCTAGCATTAAAATTAAATAAAAGTAGCAATATAGATTAACTTATTAAGATATAATTTTATTTGTAAATGATAAACACATAGATTTAAAATTATTGATAAATAAAATTTACCAGGTGAGCATGTCTTGTAGCAGACTTGAGCTGCTCTAAATCCAAACATTTCATTCTTCAAAAGAAAATCTTCAAGTTAATCATTGACTTTAAGATAGTCTGACTCAGGGATAATTATACCTCTTTATCCACTTGAAATCCTTGTCATAATGAAATTGAGGATTCAAATAATATGCAACATGTAAATGTTGGAGCCGACAATCCTATTTGTCATCAATGATTTCCCGTATTTCTTTGTAAGTTATTTCTTGTCCTCCTAAATCTTTACTATTTCCTCGTTTATTTGTTCATAGATTCATAAATAAATCATATAAAAGGAGCTCTCTCACCATCAATCATTTGTAATACTTTTACTAGAGGAGTTATAGTCTTTAGAGCACAACTAACACTACACCAACATAAATTATCTCTCTTAGCAATATTCTTCACTTGTTTTTCTTCTTTCTTTTTTTTCCCAAGTACTTTTATCTCTTTCAGAAGCAAACGTAGCCTCCAAAGATGGACATAGCTCATTAAATCATTTTGCAATTAAATAAATCGTGGAAAATCTTGTAACGATTGATCGGATAAGTTCTTTATAAGTGAATTTTCTCATCAAGCTTAATACCCAAGAATGATTGAAAATAAATTTACTTATTGCCTTTGCTTTAAGCAAAGTAGATTTATGTTGCGAAAATTGTCCCAATTTTTCAAACATTAAATCAAGATAGTGAGCACACAAGGAGTCCAGTAAAGATTTTTTCTTTTCTCCGTTAACATCCTTCCAGCAGCTTTATAGGTGCTTGCATTATCTATAACAACTTGAGCTATACTCTACCCAACTTCTTCAACAACCTAATCAAACATTTATAATAGCAATTGTGGATTTTTATAAAATCTGATGCATCAATCGATTTCAAAATGCAGTCTTATCAGGGTTGTTACTAAGAAAATTTAGTATACTCCTTTGTAAGGTATCATACCAACCATCTGACATTATAGTAAACACCTTTGTCAACCGATATCTTTTTCACTTTATCTACCAATCTCGTCAAAGTATTAATCTCCTCATCCAACATCCAGATTTGCACGTCATACATGCTAGGAAGATGTAGCCTTTGCTCATAATTTCCAACTGAATGAAGCACCTTGATTAACGAGGAATTATTAATCAAATTTAAATGGGATCCCATTCTCATAAAAACATATTGCAACATCTAAGCATACTCTATTTTTATGTTCTTTTGTAGAAGTTGGAGGAGAAATTTTTCGAGACTTGGTATTCTCATCTTGATCCACATTCACAACAAATCTATCAATTGGTCCTCGAGTTCCTCTATCAGAAGAAGGCAAATGATTTTCACTGCTGAAATCATCATATTGTGAGCTAAAATATAAATTATTTCGAATCATCTCTTTCAAATTTCTTTACGTTGTTTCTTTTGAAGTAGCGTATTTTTTCAAAAATACAAGACATGCTTTTTTTACTTAATCTGACACTTTCTCACATGTTTCAGAATTTACATGTGTGCAAACCAAGTGAATTTTAAGTCTTTCAACACCACCAATAATACTCGTCACAAAATATACATTTCAAGTAAACATATCCTTTCTTTGCACCTTCTCCTAAAACTTTAACTTGAGTTCTATATTTCCAAGTTGGATCTTCTATTCTTGCCCCACCATCCATTCAAAAGAACATATGCAAATATTTCTTCAAACAAAGCGATCAATTAAGAAGACATTCATTTTATAAGCTACATAAATCAATGCAACACGATCATTTAAATCAAAGTTGTTAAGATAACAATGCCTTCTAACTTTCACATTAATGATTAAACAAGCCAAAGTTATTTTTAATGCAAAAATGAAAAGCCAAAATGATTAAGGAAATAAAAGGTTATAATTCATGAATCAATGAGAATTTGATAAAATTGAAAAATATAATATTGCCTTCAAAACATACACTTTATTGACTCCAAAATCCAAATGATGATTAAAAATAGTCAAAATCTGAAATTCCCAAGAAATTTAAGAAAAGAATTGATTCACACCACAAAAAACAATCAACATAGATCAAAGTTCAAAATTGACAAAACCAAAATCCCGCACACAAACTTTGATATTTGAGTTAGAATTTAAAAAATGAATGACAAAGTTTTTTTTTTTTTTTTTTTGTAAATAGCAACGTCTTGATTACTGTGTATGTAAATGCCCTGTACTACATACTAAATAACAATGTTAGACAGTAAAAGTGAATGCTCACAGTCAAATGAAAGAAAAAATAAGAATTACAATAACTCAAGAAAATCAATGAAAGGGCAGAATTGCAAAGGAGAAGAGGAAACCACCTGCATAAGAAAAGTGGAAGTTGTTGGACTTCGACACTGCTAAACTTCACCGTTGGACTTTGATGTAGAAGGCTAGACTTCTATGCTCAAAGGCTTAGGATGAAGGACATTGACGCTCACACTCAAGAGTCACAATGACTTTCGAGGGAAGTAGAAAAAGATAGAAAGCTCTCGAAATGAGGTCCACTCCTAAATCCCCAATACAGCTACTGCAAGAATGTTTTAGGTATTTAATACCTATTTTTAATTCAATTGATGCCTCAACCGCCTCAAGAAGTTACTGCCTAGAGGCATACGCCCCACAGTATTGAGGAGTAAGCCTCGCTCGCAACTGCGAGGCTCATGCTTTGAGTTGTCGAAGCAGCAACTTGAATCGAGACGTGCCTCAAGGTGGACACCTCAAACATTTTTTTAAAGCATACCAAAATCCAACACTACCTAAACCAAACTCCACCCACAACCATTTCTCCTTGCTAATTTTCAAATCAACCAACCAAAAAATTTTTTCCCACCCAAAGTCAGCCCCATACACCCTCTTTCACCTTCTAAACTTGAACTCTAGTGATGCCACCTACGAGACAAGTGTCGGAGGTCATTCAAAAACTCACCATGGAAGAGATGCAGTGGAAAATCTGTTAACTTCAACAATAACTTGCTGAAATCAAGAAAGGAACCCATGGATATATCATCACCGACTGTGATATTGAAATCCGAAGAGGGAGGAAAATTTGAATCCATTCAATAAAGATGATTTCAGTGAAGAGGAGAATAGGCCACAACACTTTGGGATCCAGTATTAGAGGAGTTTGAGGGATGGGATGACTTTTGGAGGACTGAGAGACATAAGGGTGAAGGTAGACTTATCGAATTTCGCAAAGAGAATGAATTTGAATGACTTAATTGAGTGGTTGCAGATAATTGAGGGGTTTTTTGAGCATAAGGATGTGGCAGCTTATATGAGATTAAGGTTTGTTGTCATAAAGTTTAAGAAGGGTCACTTTTTTGGTGGAAGAATCTAAAGAGAGAAAGATATAGAAAACGTAAGAATAAGATCATTACTTGGGAGAAGATCAAGAAGTAGATGTTGAGAAAGTACCTTCCCCCTCCATGACGTGTTCTTGAAGCTCCATCTTCTACAATAGAGAAAGTTGTCAGTGAGAGCTCAGAACAAAGTTTGAGCAGCTCATGCTGAAATGTGAGCTACTAGAGACAGATAAGCATGCGTAAAGCCAACCATCAACAATATGGTCTAGCTACAACCATATTGGTTGTTGGGTGATGTTCAGGCCATGGCATTAAAGATGGAGTGACAACAAAAACAAAACAACATGCACCTCCATTCAAACAAGCACCCATAGCCAGAGGTATCAGTAGGAGCACATCTAGGGGAGTTGTGAAGACTAGTCGGAGGAATGACAAAGCTGATCGGAGTTGGAAGAAGCCTACGAGAAATAACACACCCAACATAATTTCATCCAGAAAATGCTTAAGGAAGTATGAATATGGACACATCACCTCTAGTTGCCCTACTAGCAGAGTTGTTTCCTTCATCGAGCAGGATATAATGGAGGAAGTGAGCGAGGAGATAACAAAAGAGCAGGGTGAGGAGTTTCAACTCCATAGAGACGAGGGCGAGAAGTTAGTTGTGAGGAGGGCCCTGCAGACTGCACCAAAGAAGGATCACTCTTGGTTGAGACCTAAAATCTTTCACAGCAGGTGTGCAATGAGGGAAGGAAAGCAACTTCATTATTGATGGAGGGAGTTGTGCGAATGTGGTCTCTACGTTTATGGTGAAGAAACTGAACTTAAATACGTAGAAAGGATTCTCAAGTCTATTCTCTGGCCTAGTTAAACAAAGGAAATGAGATACGCGTGGATCAACAATGTTTGGTAGAGTTTTCGATTGGGGACCAACTAAATGATTATGTATGGTGTGATGTGCCCATGGATGTTTGTCATATCTGTTGGAGAGATTGTGGTAGTTTGATTGAAGAACTCAGCATGATGAGTTCAAAAACACATGCTCATTCATGAAGGAAACCACATAATACATTTGCCCATCAGGAAGTATGAAGGAGTGACACGATGCAAAGATGGTGATCCCACGTGTCACCCTTTTACAGTAAGCACGAGAGCCCTAATAGTGATAGCCTTAGTCATCTTAGAAGGGATTGAGGGAGAGACTAAGCTACCAAGTTAATACAATCACTACTCAAAATGTGATGACCGATGGCTTACTCGAGGGACTACAACCACTTAAAGACATCCAACATGCTATAGACCATATTTTCGGATTGGTGTTATCTAACAAGCCTTCTTACAAATTGAGACCACCTGAGTAATGGAGTTGTAATGGTAGGTGCATGACCTTATTGCTAAAGAGTTGGTGAGGGACAACACCAGTCCATGTGATGTTCCAGCTTTGATGGTGTCTGAGAAGGATGGTTCGTGGAGAATGTGTACTTACAACCGAGTTATCAATAAGATCACCATCAAGTGCAAATTCCCTATACCTCATCTAGATGATTTACTTGATCAGTTCCATGGACTTATTATCATCTTTTTCAAGATTAACATGCGTAGTTGATATCACTACATCATGATAAGGTCAGGGTATGAAATAAACACTGCCTTCAAAACTAGAGATATGTTATATGAGAGGACGATCATGTCATTTCTATTGTCCAATGCAACTAACGCTTTCATGAGATTGATGAATTAGGTATTCAGGGCTTACATTGAAAATTTCGTAGTTATATACTTTGATGATATCCTAATATACAACAGATATGATATGATCACTTGTAGCATCTTGGGATGGTCTTTGAGAGTCTTCGATTAGACGAGTTATATTCCCACTCGAAGAAGTGTCACATTATGACAACACATATTGTTCTTGGGTGGGTTATATTGTATCAAGTGCAATCATTCAGATGAACCCAATGAAGATACATTATATTATGAGATGAACATCCCCACAATTCTTTACAAAACTGGGTTTTTTGGGGTTGACATCCTTTTATAAGAGATTCATCAAAAGCTTCAACAACATTACAACTCCCTTGATAGAATTCTTGAAAAGAGAGAAGTTTTAGTGGACAGAGGCAGCTCAATTCAGCTTTGACATCCTGAAAAAAAAAATGACTCAGGCCCCAATGTTAGTTGTCAGATTTCAACTAGTTGTTTGAGGTGGAATGACATGCTTCTAATGTGGGGATTGGAGCAGTGTTGAGCCAAGGAGGGCATCTCATAGTCTTCTTCAGTAAGATGTGAGTAACTCAAGGAGAACATATTCGATGTATAATAAGAAGTTACATTCTATTGTGAGAGCTCTTAGTCATTGGAGTCTTCATGGGTCATGAGACTCTGAGGTTCTTGAATAGTCAGAAAAAGCTAAGGGTAGACATGCTTCCTAATTTGAGTTCTTGGCTTTATTTCAACTTGTGCCCAAGCACAAGATAGATAGTCAAAATTGACCAACAGATGCTTTGAGCCGCCACCACTTACTGATCACCTCCATGCGGTCTAGAGTTGTAGATTCGATGTCGTGAAAGAGTTGTACGAGGCAAATGAGGACTTCAGGGAGATTTGGGATCAGTATCAAGAGAGCCTTACAGGATTGTGACGTAGATCTGATGGCCACATTTTCCATCATAACAAGTTGTATGTTCCCAGAAGTTCATTGAGAGTGTCCATCATATAGGGTCATAGTAGGGAATTAGCATGTCATTTTGGTAGAGACAACAACCTCGCACTTGTGAGTAGATATTTTTTTCTAGCCTAGACTGATGGGAATGCAATTTTAGTAGTAGCTATAGTGGCAGAGTTGTAACTATGAGTGATCAAATCATTAAAGGGTGTGGCCATTTTGTATATCTTGGGTCTATAGTTCAAAATGATGGTGATGTAGATCGGGATGTAATTAGTAGAATTCAAGTTGGTTGATCGAAGTGAAGGAATACATTGAGCCTATTGTGTGATAGAAAAGTATCGCTTATATTGAAAGAAAAAAATTATAAGATGGTGGTGAGACCTACAATACTTGATGGCACAGAATGTTGACCTTTAAAGAGAAACATAAAATAAAGTGTTGCTGAGATGAGAATGTTTAGGTTGATGAGTGGCTTGACAATTAGAGATAAAATACGAAATGAATATATATCTGTATTAGGGTTGGTGTAGCTCCAGTGGCAGATAAGATTAGAGAGAGTCATCTTAGATGGTTGGTCACATTAAACGTCAACTATGTGATGATCCTGTTAGAAGAGTTGATATTTTAGATTCGACTTATGTTAAGAAAGGTAGAGGTAGACCTAAAAAGACTTGGGCATATTGTATAAAAAAATTATCTTAATCAATCAGAATTAAATGAAAATATGACACTCAATAGGACGAAATTGAGAAAAACGATTTATGCAATCGACCCCACTTAGCGGGATAAATGCTTGTTCTTATTGTTGTTGTCATAAACTAGTGAGAGATATAGGGAGGTATCTCAAGCAGCGAAGAGTTTGTCACATGGCAAAAATCAGAGGGTGAAATACAAGACTATATGCTCCATTGTCAGTGCTAGAGCCTCCATGGTTGGATGTTAATATGAATTTCATTGTGGGTCTTCCTAGGACGCAGCAGAATAAATATTCGATGATGGTAGTGATTTATAAGTTTTCAAGGATGGCTTATTTTGTACCTTGCCACATGAAACTAGATCCATCGCATGCAGCTAACTTTTTTGGGAGATAGTGAGACTGTATAAGATACCAAAGACCATTACTTCTGACAGAGATTTTAACTTCCTAAGCCACTTTTGGAGGACCTAATGAGGGAAGCTTGCCACTAAACTTCATTTTAGCTCAGCGGCTCACCCACAAGCAGATGACCAACAAAGATAGTGAATAGGAGTTTAAGAAATCTCTTGAGGTGTTTTACATAAAAGCAAATCAAAAAGTGGGATTTAATTCTAGCCAAAGCTGAATNGAGACTGTATAAGATACCAAAGACCATTACTTCTGACAGAGATTTTAACTTCCTAAGCCACTTTTGGAGGACCTAATGAGGGAAGCTTGCCACTAAACTTCATTTTAGCTCAGCGGCTCACCCACAAGCAGATGACCAACAAAGATAGTGAATAGGAGTTTAAGAAATCTCTTGAGGTGTTTTACATAAAAGCACATCAAAAAGTGAGATTTAATTCTAGCCAAAGCTGAATTTGCTTACGATAGATCCGTAAGTTAGACTACAAGACATACTCTCTTTGAGATTGTGTATGAGCTTATTGTGGATGTTGAGACTAGAGTGTAGGAGATTCACAGGCTACATGAGAAGGTTGGGAAAGATATTACCATATAGAACCACAAGTGCTAGGAACAAGAAAATAAAACCGGGAAGGAGACTTTTTAGAAGGGAGAACTAGTGCAGATCATATTAAAGAAAAAAAAATTCCCATGGGATCTTTTGGGAAACACAAACCCATTGCAAATGAACCTTTCAGGATCCAAGAAGCTGAATGACAAAGCCTGCAAAATTGACTTATCGAGAGAATACAAAATTTCCACTACCTTCAAAATGGTTAACCTTACTCCACATTATAAGAAGACAGAAGATTTGACAGATAAGGTCGAAGCTCTCTCAACCTCAGAAGATTGGCCCGAGAGTGACCTGCCCTATTGCTTGGACCAATTCAATCCACAATTGTCGTGGGTACCACCTGTTACCTAGAACGGTTTAGTTCAGGGCTTCAAAGGGATGACCAACTCTCTCAAGGGAGTGCCCCCTCTTTTCAATAGAGAAGCCCACTCCTAGTTACCTAGTATTATATATTTACTTTTGTGGTGTTTTAGTTTTTATTTTATTTCTTTGTTTCAGGACAACCATCAACATCTCTTTTCCCTTTATGGGTTGCATCCTAAGGTTCCAAGTGATGATCCGGTTGTATCTTGGTCTCTAGGTGGTATTTAACTTTCCTATTCCCTTCCCCATCCTTTTCACAAATTGACTCCTTTTACCCTCGCCGCTTTCTCATTACTGCCGCCACGCAGAAAACAACAAGCCTATTGTTTTTCCCCTGCTTTCCTTATTGTCGTCACCCTGAAAACACCTCCAAAATTGTTCTTGCTACTCGCCACCCCCCTTTGCTACAACTGCATTCCCTCGTCGCTGCCACCCCTTTCCAACCAACTAGCCGACCCCTTTGCCATCTGCCCAAAAGTCCAAACCCTTAGGCGATACTGCCTCCAACCTAGAATCAACCCTAGTTTGCGCGTCAAGTTTTTGCTTTGTTCAATTTCAAAATTTCACTTGTCTGTTGTAATTTCAAATTTGAATTTAATGATAATATTCACTTTCGCTTTGGATGTTGTTAAAATCTAATATCACAATGTAAAGGCGAGTCATTATGAAGCTTAATTTTCTCACTAACTTCCTATATCGTCAGGATTATTAAAAGACTCTCCATCCTTGGTAAGTTGTTGACTAGGAAACATCAGAGCACTGCATGGTTTGAGTCCTTATTTCCAATTTTTGCTAAAAATTTCAAAACATATTTCTGTTGAGAGAGAAAGATACCCCATTGCTCCATGACCTTAACCCTACAAAGTATTTCAAGGAGCATGGATTTTTAGTGTTGAACTAATTTTGGAGATCTGATTTCACTAGTAAGATTCCCTGCAAATCGCTTCCAGTAAAAATAACGTCATCACCATAAACTATTAAAATAATGATCCCATAAGCAGAGTACTTGTACAATACAGTGTGATCATTTTTACTTTTCTACATCCCAAATTCTTCTAATGCTTGGTTGAATATTTCAAATCATGTCCGAGGACTTTGCTTCAATCCATATAATGACTACCTAAGATGACATACTTTCTCAGACTCCCCTTGAGCAACAAATCTAGGAGGCTGCTCCATGTAAACCTCTACTAACATATCACTATGCAGAAAGACATTCTTCACATCAAACTGATGCATGGGTCAATTATTCATTGCGACCAAGGATTAAAATAGGAGAATTGAAGTCATTATAGCTACCCAAGAGAACATGCCCAAGTAATCAAGTTTGAGCATAACCCTTAGCAGCCAACTGAGCTTTGAGACGAGCTACAGATCTATCAGAATGAAACTTAACTACAAAGATCTACTTACAACCAACAAACTTCTTGTCAGATGGTAGTTCAACAAGCTCCCAAGTTTCATTTTCAGTTAAAACATTCATTTCATCAAATATTGTTGGCCTCCACCCACAATGAGTTGAGGGCTCGCTGAACAGATTTTGGGACCTCAACAGTGTCAAAAGAAGCCATAAAGGAGCAAGAAATAGAAGATAACTAGTTATAGTTAGCACACAAGGAAATGGAATAGGTGCATTGACGTTTACATCTTCAAAGAACAATAGGTAAATTGAGGTTACTGGGAGGAGGATCCGCTGAAGAAGATGATACTGGTGTCAGACTAGGATTAGAGGGATGAGGCCTTCTCGAGTAGACATTAGTGATAGGTGGTCCAAGTGGAGGCACTAGTGGTGAAAGTGGGGTTGAATTGATGAATCTTGTGAGGCTTTAAGCAGTGTCGACTCACAAAAAAAAAGAGATTTGTTCATGAAATGTGACATCAACAGGGATCATGTATCTATTTAGACAGTAAAAACATCAATAGCTTTTTTGCAAACGAGATTATCCAAGAAAGACACACTTTAATGACAGTTTAAGAACCTGTTGACAAGTATCATGAATAAAATAAATACACCAAAATATGCGTGACTCAATAAGAAAGAGAGAGTTTGTTGCAAATAAAATTTAATAGTGTATATGATTCCTCTAAAATATACGGAAGTATACGTGTTGAACATTAAGTATATAGATTTAAAATCCAAGTATCGATTCCATGAGAAACTTAGTTAATTATCAAATAAGTCAAAGTACTTGTTTACTAACCCTAAGTCTAGTTCAAAATGGTAAAAATTATGAAAGTGTCTAAATCGTAATTTTACAGAAGTAACACTTAATAAGGTTGTGTTCTCTAATATGAAAATCATGCCTCTTTGAATTAGATTATGAGAATCCTCAATATTCTCCAAATGAACCTCCCAAACATAATGTTGACAATCAGGGACAATAACTCCTTACTATAGTTCTAGACATAAGAAGCATTTGAGCCTCATAGTATAGTTAAGTTTCATTTAACCTTGTAAAGTCTCCCAAGATTCTTTAGTCCCCTATAAAATTGCAATCTCCTAATGACAATATTCATACTCCTCTAAATGATTGAGTGTTTACTTGTTCTTCTAGCCTACGCATTTAAAATATAAAAATAATCTTAAAGAATCTCAATGATTGAATAAGATTCATCACGCTAACAAATCAAAGAAACATGAATTACTTCGTTCTTACGCATTCTTGAAGGAAACCTAAAGGATTTCATTGAAAGAAATTGCAAAATACACAAATAAATGAGAATTACAACTTGGATGAAAATCTTCTAACTCCTAGTCTTTTCTCCTTCATTCCCACTCCTTGATTCCTCTAAATTCAATCCACACTCTTCATACAAACACACACTTACAATCTCCCAAGTAGACACTCGCAATGTATATGGTAATTCACTCTTCAAGAGAGGAAGGTCTCTCTCCAAGCATCTTCCTCTTCTCTTGCTTGTGTTATAAATATCTCTCCGAGTCTGAATCTTTTCTATCCTGAATGAAAATGATGTCATTTTAACTTCAGATCGCTCGAACTGTCAATAACTTACTTAAGTTGGTAGGGAGGTGCAGCGGCGCTGGGTGTGGGCACAACGGCACTAGTTGAAGAAGAACAATGAAGTTTTCGATTGGAAGTCAACTGTAGGATTAGGTGCGGTGCGATGTGGTGCTTATGGATGTTTGTCACCTTTTATTGGGGAGACCATGGCAATTTGATAGTAGGACTCAACGCGATTCGTTCAGAAAAACCTACTCCTTCACCAAGGAGGGTAAGCACATCGTTTTTCTACCTTTTGCGGAGTCTGAGATCATGAGTGCCCTTATCATTAGAGAAGCATCAGTGGAATTAGTTTTGGTAACGATATATGATGATGTTGTTGAGAAGTTGATTCCAAACATAGACAATCACAACCAAGAGCATGTCAAGACATCATGATCGATACCTTACCACGATCACCACCGTTTGAGTAGGATTGGGTTACCCTCACCTGTACACCAACCCCAGCTCCCGCATCATCCTCCACCTGTACACAAACCCCTACAGCTAAACACAAATCCCTTCTCCCTAGTCAATTCCAACCCCATTCCACTTTGCAGCCAACTGCAAACACCAATCTACCTTCATGTATTGCTATAGCAGCCCCTCCAGCCCTCTACTCTTGGCAGCCGCACCCCAACCAGCCCACCTATCTGCTATCCAGCCAGAGCCAACCACCTTTCCGCCCTCACCCTAGGGGTCGTTGGTGTTGGTTGTCGCTTTATTCCTGTTTTAAGAGTCATTGATGTAACCCTTCTAATTTTTCAGCAAATATATTTGTGTCCGTGTTGTAGTTTGAGTTAACTCCGATATCAAAATGTTTCTATCAGCAACCAAGATTCATCAAGGGACTTTAAACAAAAGTTCAATATTAATTCAATAACAATGAAAAAAGAGTAAATTAACTGACTAAATGGGGAAAAAAATAAAAATTCAGCAATTCCCTCGTCATGATTTCAGCCAAGCTAAAAAAGGAAGGAGAATAATTCGAATCAAAACCAAATCTGCATGCACTTGATTTGAGTGATAGGGGGAAGGCGTTTTGGAGATAGATTTATATTTTTTTTCTCCTATCTTCATGCTTATTTAAAAATTCTAAAGTTGGCTCTGCTTCAGAAAGAAGAAAGTGGTTTTGAAGTAAGCACAAGCTTGAATTCTAAGGGGAGAGGTTGGCCAAGCTTAATCTTGCTTCCATACTTCAAGATTTGGAGTGTTGATAATGATGATTTAAAAACTAAATTTAATTCTCTTGGACATATCTGAATCCTATATCAGTGTTGCATCAACCAAGGGAGCTCCAGAAGCATGAGATTTCTGAGGGTACCAAGAAGTTTACCACGTTCTCTAGTTCTTAAGTTTAGGGGCAGGATTTATCAACTTTGTGCCTGATTGCCTGATTGCTAGAATTTTATCTTTATAATTGGAAGAAAGAGGATTCAAACAATTTGTTATATTTAAAAATGAAAGGAAAAAAAAAGAACACTGCACACTTTTTATCTAAATCTAGAAGTAAGCCATTAAAGACATAACCCCATGTTGAAAGACATATCAACTTTTACATTGACTGTCATGTGTATATTTTAAATATCATTGAGATACTATGAGTATAACTGAAAATATATGGAGATTAATTGATATTAACCCTCGTTAAAATAAATTAATCTTTGTGTTCAATAGTTTTCTCATTACTATGCAACAATGTCTCATACATTTTCAATAAAAAATATTTTAATTTAAATCGTTTCTCCTAACATACATAATAAAGCCAAACATAAATACATGCTAACAAAATTAAAACCATAGAAAATATGTAAAAATTATAGCATATTGGTAATTTGTAAATTATAGATTATTTGAGAATTTATGGTTTATTATTTGCATTGCAAGTTCACTGCACTAAATGCCTTGAGGTTGGTAAGTGCATTAACCCAAACTTAATCTATTAAAAGTGGTTTTCTTAAGCCTTCAAACATACAATGTTTTGAAACAAAGAAACACCGTAGCAACCCTCTTCCATTATATCCACTTCAAGAAATTAGTTTTGAAAAAACATGGAGTCATGTAAAAATATTGGAAACTGAAATGACAATAATGCAAGCATAGTAGCAGCTTAATCCGACTTTTCTTCCTCTTGATGTATATTATTTTTCTTTTTTTCTTTTTTTCTTTCTTTTTTATTTTTTTGGAGTAAATGTTCAGCCATGATCCACTAGAGTGTAAACTATGATTCATCCCACACAATAGACGATGGTAATAAACCTCTAAAACCACAATCAAGCTTAAAGATTTTGATAACTAATAGGTAAAACTAAAAATTTGCCAAGTTTTATCATTATATGACAAGGTATTAATCACTGAAAGATGTAATAATTTATTCATAAACTTGTTTCCAAGTGAAAGACCGACACAATGCATCACCACAACAACAAAAAAAAATTACCACACTCACTTGTGACCAATCAATAGTCCCGTTTCTAGTGGTAGGAACTTTATGAACTTGGCTGCTATCAGCCTCACGTGTACTCTGAATCTGTAAATGAGTAGTTGAAAATTAAAACAATCCTGTAGTCAGAATAGTGAAAAGATTCCTGAGGAACAAAATAAAATAATTTCATAAGGAGCATATCGAAACTGAGCAGCCAAAATAAGAATACAACAACAACAACAACAACAACAAAGCCTTAATCCCACTACGTGGGGTCGGCTACATGAATCCTTTTTCTCCATTGCGTCCTATTTAGCAGCCAAAATAAGAATGCGGTGACATAAAAAATTAGCAACTTAAAGTACATAAATGATTCACAGTTACCACTTACCCTTAAACACAGAAACAATGCAAAATTCCATACTTAAATAATTGAAAATTAACTCTACGGCTCGTAAGATTCAGGCACACCCACATAACAACCTACACAAGAATCAAACATGAGCAATGTAAGGTTTCTGAAAGACCATTCTATCCTAATAGAACATCAGATAGTTGATATTTATTCGACTGAGATACTCATGAGCAGTGATACAAAAACAGTATTAGTGATAGAGTGAAGAGATACAAAAGATAATCTAAAGGCTCGCTTGTTCAGGGTTTTCTATATGAAAACTGCTTCTTGGAAGAAAGTGTGTTTGGATGTCTTTTTTTTTTTTTTCTTTTTGTCCCCCATTTGAAAAGCTATCGAATCAAAACAGTGGTAAGAAGCTGCTTATTGGGTAGCAATAGCTGCAGAAAGTGCTTTCTGAAAGCAACAACTTAAAAGAAACCTTACAAATGCAAACACACCTACTTTCATCCAAATAGCTCAACTTAACTCACTAGTATTTACACCACAGATGCAACCAAATGGCTCTAGTTACTAAAAGCAACTTCTTATAGCTGCTTTGCTACATTTTTTTGAACCAACTATACAGCCAACAGCAGTCAAACCTAAGGAGCCCTACCAGTTCATTTGGTAATATTTTTAGCTTCTTGCTTATGCTTTCTTGAATAAAAAAGCACTTTAAGGAGTTGGTGGTGTGGGGGGGGGGGCGGGGTTGGGGCACCAATTTGTAATTGTAACGGCAGAACCATTATGGAGAAGTAACTTTTCTGTACGCTGTTGTGCATATTATATTTTTATTTCCCTCTAAAGAAGTCGAATAAAAACCTACTTATAACTACCACACACTTTAGTAGTTCTCATTGTAAAAATTTGCTTCTTATCATTTAGTTTTCTAAAAAATAGTAAGAAAGCAAAAACCCAACAGATTGTGGCAAGTCTAAAAAGCGAAGTAGAGAAAACCTACTTCAAACATACCCTTGGACGGTTTTTCAAAAAGTACTTTCATGGACCTCAACTGCTTTATTCAGTAATAAACATATTTATTATTTCAACTGAAGATATATTATTAATGATAATTTTATCATAGTATAATAATATTAACTATACAATAATATTTATTCAGTCATTTAGTCACTTATATCAATGTTACAAGATTTTTTATAGACAGCTATAACTATTACAATAGCTCAGACAGTACCTTTAACAAAAGTTGCATGCTTTACTTTGCAACAATGTCGCATCATAGCAATGCCAAACAGAGCCTAAATTTAAATTTTAATAATTAAAAATAATTAAAAATAACGAACATTCAAACATAATAATCAAATGGAAGCCAGACAATTTGTAAAGTAATAAGAAAAGCCAACTCCTATGTTGACCTTTACATATATTTCAAACTTCAATTCAATTAAAAAAAGTGAAAACGACAAATGATGGACACAAAAATATCACATGGATCTAATTAAAAATAAATCTATCACAGAAAAAATCAATGAAATGTCGCTCACTAGCAAAATTTCGATGCTATTAAAACTAACAAGAAAAGGTACCACAATCAGTCAGATCAAATTCAACGAAAAATGACAGACAACAAGCACGATGTTGCACAAACTTACATCGAAACACTTCAAATGCAATCAAAATTGTTTAATCATTGCCTGAAGCATTGAAAATATCTAGAAAGGCCATCCACATTGGTCAATCCACCGAATGAAAGTAAGATCCAAAATCCATCTGCCCAAGATGAAATGAACACGGAAGTGTGATTGATAAGAAAATTGCAAGCAAAACGACATGCTAATTAAAGTTGAAAGTATTTGGCCAAATAAATTTGCACGCTCGCCTACATCCACACCAAGCAATGTAGATCCATGAGCAGTCCCATCAGCACAATGAAACAAAAAAATATCTTAAAAATTATTAAAAAAAAAAGTTAAAAAGCAACTAAATCCGTCCTCTTTTTCACAAACATACTTGCCAAGCCGCTTCCTAATCCCCTTGAATGCTTGCTCAACTCTCTTTCTCCCTCTTTATGTCCTACGCTCACTCTCTCTCATTCTATCCTCAATTAGCCAGTCATGTACAACACCTCCTACCATTTCCCCTCACCTAAACAATTTGCCTATCCCTTATTTCGGAACAACCAAAGCCCGTGCGAACCATCTCCCTTCGCCTCCTCTCTATGTACTTTCAAT
>NEWO01000036.1:1163252-1179908 GCA_003013225.1 Phalaenopsis aphrodite | reverse complement strand
AAAACTCCCAAAACTTTGATTGCAGCACGTATGATGAGATAAGTGTAACATGTGTATGTTTTTTTTAGTATGGCAGGGGAAACAGATAGACCATGGTTGTGATGTGGGTAACCATGGTTGTGATGTAGGTAGGCCTTTTGCATGTTTTTTTAGCAATATAGAAAAATATAGATGGCGAAGTCCCTAATGCAGCTACCCTATATATGCTCTTGGCACAACGGATTTTAAAGATTTTGATCGTGGGGACTTAAGACATTAACTATATGCACCTATCATTGAGAAATGGGTAGGCTAGCTAACACTCATAAATGCCCAATGTAAGCCTAGCTAGCAATCCTCGTAAATGCCCCATGTAGGTACCAGAAAACTGCCAAATTTTAGGGAGGCAAAAAATCCAACCAAAGCAAAAAAAGATGACTTCACATATAAATGCATCAAACAAATGAAAAAAAAAAAAAATCAGTTATAAATTTTAAATTAGCACACAGATGAATATAGAATTGGAGTTGCAACAGATTCATAGAGGACTTCCTTCGAGCTTGATAGTTAGCCCATAAGCATGAAGATAATCCCCCTATTGTTCCCACTACACAGCCCTTAGAATAGGCAAACCACGTGAAAAAATCCAAGTGAATGTGAAAATTAACCAAGCTACCCCCTTCTCTTTATAGAGAAAGAAAGATTCCCTATTGAACCAACTTCACTAAAAGTACATTCATATAAAGACAAATATGACATTTAAAGAACACATGAAATATTTAATTTATGAAATTTGCAACTGAATCCGCAACACCACACAAGTAGAGAGAAGACAATTTTCAAAATTGTAAAAGAAAGTAATATTGTACGCATAAAATTTGAATAATTTCAAGATTCACACAAGTTTTACGAGCTTCAACTCAGATAAAACATCATAAAATTTATGCGAGCATCTTGAAAAGCATACAAAAGCATTGTGTAAGTGCAACAATAATTATGCAAGTGCATCAAGAAGCCTGCAAGTGCATCAAAAGTGTGCCAAAACATCATTTAAATACATCGAAAAATATGCAAAGGTCATACAAAAACATTGAAAACTATTCAAACACACCTAAAAACATGCACGTCTCCCAAAAGCCATTAAATTGTTAGAGTCATTACATCAACGCGTGCTTTGAAAAAATAAGTTAAATGTTTGAATATAAAGCCTAAGTTGTGCGGATTATACAAACTGAAAAAATAAATTCATTCTCCCCTCAGAAGCGAGAAACCGATCAAAATATACATGATTATTTTAAAAAATAAATGGGCATGCAAGCTCTCTTTTAAAATACCATTCATCAACACATCTTATTGCACAATGTTCTCTAGTAAGTCATTGTCACGATCCGGTCGGGGACTTGAAATTAACCAAGACGGATACAAATTGTCAAATGGTAAAATATAAATTATTATTGAACTAACATTTTAATTTATGAAATAGCCACAAAAAATGAATTAAAGTAAAAAAAATTAAATGTTAGCTCCTTTCGGATTGTTTGCGTCTTCTATGAAAATTATATCTTCTATTGCTCATATTTTAATCTATTAATTTAACTTAAAATGTCAATTTAAAATAATAGTTAGCTAAACAAACCTAGTGAATACTCATACTCATAAACTATAGTAATTCAATGAAAAATGAGACAATATACATGCCAATTAAACTATGTAAAAAAATATAAGAGCATGTAGTGGTTTGTACTACATGATCATACAAGGTGATTCTAAACATTCATTATGTCTAGCTATATCGCTTACATATCAATCTCGTTTTTAATCTATATACAACCGTTACAGGAACACCGTCTAAAAATTGTATCACTTACGATACATTGATATCAATAACCTTTTCTATTTACGTGCACGAGTACCTTAGAGTTTCCTCGCTAGTACTATAAAGGGATGCTCCATCAAAGTCAAACAAGCACATGCAAGCAATCAAAATAGTAAATCTCCTTTTTATCATGTCATTCAATAACCAAAACTATGCATTTAAATAACATGTAAAATATCAGTGACATAATTCGATATGATCAAAATGAAATTGATGAGGCAGTAACATCTAAGCAAGTCATAGAGCGAATCAAACATAGGATAAATCAGCATTACTATAATTTAAAAGTATAAGTACTTGCCTCGCTTTCAGACAATTTTTGTTTGCTTTTAAGTTCTAAAATCTCTTTTATAATAGAATATCTATCACCAATTATAAAGTATTATTTAATTAAATTATCACTACAATTTAATATCCTAATTTGAAATAAATTTATGATTTAAGTATTAAGGAAGTATAATTTATCTTATTATCAAATTTGACACTTATGTAATTTAACTCTCAATTAAAGTTGTACCTGAATCAATTTCTTGAATCTATCGATTTGTCTGCACTTCTCCCTCAAGCTCATAAACAAACAAAAAGTCCTTGCTAGTCTTCCCAAACTAAATTAACATAATTTCATATTAACAGTATCTTAGAATTAAATATTTAATCAACATAGATTAGATGTATAATTGAAATTTACCTCAATTTATCTTATTGCAAAGTGAACAATTCATTTATGATCTTCTTTAACCATTCATTTATTTTTCCTGATTCTTTCTTCCTGTTTTTAGAATTTTGGATTAATATAACATAATTCATATTCATTTAATATAATTAAAAATCTAAATATCATTGAATTTTATGTTACCTCAGTTCGGCTTCTCTTTCGCATGTTGACACTTTCCCTCTTCTTTTATCTACTTGATACTTTTCTCCTTCGCTCCTCTATTTATTCCTTCAATTTCTCAAACTTGTAAGGTAGGGATGGAAACAACCCCGCCTTTCTCCTTCCTCCTTTGCCTTAGGTAGCGAGCACGGCGTCGTCACCTCGTCGACTAGGGTTTTGGCCAATCCACACTGAGGCACAAAAAGCTTCTCCTATGGCTTCGACGCTTTACCTTACATGTTGATGAAACCTCAGCGTCATCTCCGAAATCAACAAACAACTTCTTCTTTCATCTACGCTTCGAAGTCGATTGCTGCCCTCTGTCTCACAGTGCCCCCTCTAGTGTTATACAGTAAGTCTTCCTTTTCGTTCTTCTCCCTCACCTTCTCTTTCTCCTCTTCTTCTTTCTTCTTTCTTCGGTTTCTGCTCTCTTCGAGCATGAAATAAAGAGGTGCTTATCCATATATCTATTTGATTATTAATTTTATTATCATTTTTTTTACTGGTTATTACAATTGTGCCCATTTGACAGGGTCGTAAGTATCTTCTTTTAAAAGACAAAATTTTAGCATCTTGATAAACTATTCTACACCAGTAAAAAAATTCCCCTAGTCAAATAAATTTATAAAGAAAAATAATTCAAATAGCTTACAAATTATTTTTGTCTTCCTTTTACATACAACCTTCCAGGCCTCATAAATATATAAAAAAAAATCATTTTAAAATTAAAACTTAGTCTTGTATCATCCATAGAATACAATAATTAGTTCAACCGATGGACCTGATGATTTAAGTAAAATGCTAGTCAAAAAGGTTTGTAACATGGCAAATTTTCAAAAAATGTTAAACTATATGCAAATCATGTACCTTAACCTTTCCAAACACGCAAAAAAAAAACAGACAAGAATGCAAAGCAAATACAATCAAATACCCGATGAAAGTTACATTAAAAAAAAAAAACTCGACTGAAAAAGAAAATTACAAAATTTTGAAAACCATTTCCAGCACACCAAAAAACACACAGAGTTTACCAAGGGTGACAAATTCAAGCTTAACTTAATCCCACAAAGAGCTAAAATCATATCAAGTGTATCTCTATAATTACACTCAAAAGTCTTATGCTAGCAAGGATGCTACACATTCTATAATCGGGTGACAAATCATCAAATGACACCAAAAAAATGGTTATGATCGGGACTTCTAATAGGGTGATTTTTTGGCAAAATAACATCATTAACTTATAATCATAGCCAAAACCCGCAAGTTCCTCAATGCCTCAAAAACCTCGTAGATTATGGATTGCATTTGATAAGCCATTAAAATTTCTATTAGCAAAAAAATTTAAAATTATCCCCTTAGACAAACATCTACCTCGGGTCTATAAGTTCTTCTAGGATGAGAAAACTCATGGTTGATGAGAATCCTTCAATTATGTTAAGTCGACTATCTCCTCTTAACTAATAAAATGGTCTATGATAACCTAGGATGATGAAACTATGAATTTTCATCAAAATCATTATAATTGCTCCAACCATCGACTTTATACTAAGAGTGGATAAATTTTATCAATTCTAAAACTAATGTTGATACTGCTATACACTAAACTTGTTTGACGATTGGCCTTGATCAAAAGTTCACTCTCAATACTAAAAGGAACAATTAATCATAAAGGCTTGCGCTTATTAAAAAGCTTAAACCACTTCAGAAAGT
This sequence comes from Phalaenopsis aphrodite, assembly GCA_003013225.1. NCBI lineage: Eukaryota > Viridiplantae > Streptophyta > Magnoliopsida > Asparagales > Orchidaceae > Phalaenopsis > Phalaenopsis aphrodite. The sequence continues at coordinate 1,175,469 of NEWO01000036.1, read as the reverse complement.
CATCAAAAATTAAGGGCAAAATTTTTATATAATGTCTTTAATACCGTTATAGGAATTTTAGAAAGTATTTGGAGGGTGGATTTGCGGAGAGGTGATTGTGGAATGGCAAGGGGAATATAATAAACAAATTCTATGGCGTTTGGAAGGAGATGAGCATTTCTCGGTGGCTATCCAAGTTGAAAACAGCAAAGATAGTGTCAAAAAGATGAGGTACGAATATCGAGGAGGTTCCACTTGTTCCTAAGCAAAATATAGTCACACCACCTGTAAAAGGAAAATGATACAACACTCCATTAGGAAAGAAATCAAGATACAATTTGTAACACACGCAGAACAAATCAAAAGACTCAAAATAACTAAAAACCCACACATATATAGTTTTCTAATAGAAAAGAATTTAATTGAAAAAAAAAGAAATAGGAAGGAAAAACATCAAAGGAAAAAATATTTGTGCAGACTCCAAATCAGGACTGAAGCACGTGTTTCGACTCGTCGACGATAATTGAAACAACCGTTTCCACAATCTCGTAGAATTCCCGCAACTGTGAATACGGTATCTGCAATTCCGTGATCATAATGCTCCACATCATGCTTCCCAACTATGAGAGAGTTTTTCTTTTTCTCTGGAGACTTTGGAATCTACTCATAACCATCATAACAAGATCATTGCTTTGCAATGTCTGAGGCAATATCACTATAAAATCTATGCTCAAGTACATATTAGGCAACTCCGAAATGCATAAATCATTCCAAAGTCTATCTTGATAAAATAGCTATTCATCATGTTTTGGCACAACCTGAGTTGTGACTGCTTATAGATAGGTCTCCTCATGAGCTAAGTTTCGAGCCATTAAATATGTAACATGCTTCTCCCACTTCTCAAACTCAGTTGGGCACATCAAATAAACAAGGTTGCCTAAAGGAACTAATTTTGGAATCAAATATGAGGCATGTTGGACCACTCTCAGTGGCGACAACCTAATAGGTAAATTGTCAGTCATGATATCTGAGATCACCTTCTACAAAGACTGCGCATTTCTGGTATTGACACCTTGAACTTAGAACCTTCTAGAACAACTAATATTAATTCAGCTACAGTTTCTCTCATGGTCTCACAGCTTGCTTATTGACATTTTTTTCCGTCGGATGAATGTTAAGACTCCACTCTAAATTTTCATTCTCTTCTATATCACTATCTATTTTTTCAACCGCCCTCTGCTCAATAAAAGAAATCGTCATCCTATTTGGGCAATAAGACGCCACATGGCCAAAACTGTGACACTTAAAGCATTTACTAGTAGGAATGGATTTAAGAGTACTAGTGATCTTCACATTCTCTCCACTCTGTATGAGTTTCTCTTATGGTTTGGTCATCTTGGGTGCTGCACTAAGTGTACCCTTATCGTGTGATTGAATGTTTCAACTCTATTTGAAGGGTGGTCTAGACTTGATTCTGATGTGTTGTCTCTCCACCTTCAAGTGACACGGTAGCACCACGTATATAGACACATTTGTAAACCTGCTTATGGGAATCGGACACGGAAAGCCCTCCACAACCATGCAAGCATCTTTTTTGCGCCTAGGCTGAACTGGTCCAGGTTTTGTCGTAGTTGAGGAGTCAGTCGGTCCTCATGGGCCACTCCTCGCTTTCATATTATTATATATGTATATTCCTGATGTTTTAGGATAGTTTTTCATATGTTTCATTTAGGACAGCCATCGACGTCCGTTCTTCTCCCTTCAAGGGATGTAACCAGGAGATTGGGTGATGCTATGACTGTATCTCTCACATGAGGTAGTGATTATCTTCTTTATCCCTTCCTGCATCTTCCATAAGTCGCTCCTAGTCATCTTCCACGCTATAATTGCCCTTAATAGCACTCTTCTGCTATTTTCACTATAGTCTTCCCATTCTAGCCCATCTTGCACATCGCCACCGCCACTGCCACCGCCTCGGACAGTTGAACCTTTTTGCCTTGCAGATTCTTGCTTCAACCCTTCATTGTCATCCTCCAAAAAACAACAAAACTGTTGTTTTGTTGCTATCCTGTGCCTATTTCAGCCTTTCCCCCCACACCTCGCCACTCCAATAGCCACCCCACTTGCTACCCTTGTTGTCCTAACCCTTCGCTTCACTGCCAACGCGATTCTAACCCCTCCTTTTGCTATTCCAACCACTCCCAACCCATTTCAACTACCTACCTGCGCTGCCCGACCACGTAGCCAACCTCAACAACCCCTGGATCGAGCTCTAGTGTGAGTTTGTGACATGTTTGTTATAAGTTCCCTTTCAAGTATGTTTGATTATAACTCTCTTTGTTTACAATAATAAAATTTGTTTTCCCTATTGTGGTTTGGATTAGCTATGGTATCATCAAGGCTAAGGACTCCTCTGACATTATCATAGGTATGTTTCATATTAAAAAATTTTAACTAAGTGTATTTTTAATCATAATATAATCCATGTCATGTCATTCATAACACAATGTAATAACTTTATATATTAATAATTCAACCCTAAATGTCCACCACAATGATTTCAATGATAGGTGTCATCTATCTTTGGAATAGACCAATAAGATTATAATTTGGTTTGGGAGTATCACACTTTTATAGCTAAAGAATTGGTTAAAGTGATACAATCAAATATCATTTTAATGCTCGTGATATTAACATTTAGAATGTCAAATAGTATATTTATAGAGATTAATCAATCATGTGAGGTCTTCTATTTATAGAGATTAATCAATCATTTGACGTATTATAAAGATTTCTCATAATCAATTTGGATTTATGCCGAGAAGGTCTACTATAAAAGCAATACATTTATTGAGAGATTTGATGGAGAAGTTCAGAGATAATAAGGAGGATCAACATTTGATTTCTATTGATTTATAAAAATCTTACGATAAGGTTCCAAGAGATATATCCTTTGGAGAGTTCTTGAGAAGAAAGGTGTTGATATGCCTTATATTCAAGTCATTAAAGAAATGTATACTAAAGTTGTTGTGTTTGAACTGAAGGAGGATTGACCAATTTTTTTCTATTTATGTTGGATTACATCAGGGATCAGCTTTAAGCTCATATTTTTTTGCTTTAGTTATGGATGTCTTACTGGACATTTACAAGAGGATGTACCTCGGTGTATGTTTTTTCTGACGATATCCTTCTCGTGGAAAAGACGAGAGAAGAAGCCCAGGAAAAACTTGAATTATGGAGGTCTACATTGGAGTCTAAAGACCTTCATTTGAGTAGAACTAAAACTGAATACATGGAATGTAATTTTAGTTCTAGCGACAGAAGTGTAACTTTGGGTGATCAAATTATTAAAAGATGTAAATGATTTAGATATCTCAGGTTTGTTGTTCAAAACGATGGTGATATATATGGGGATGTTAATAGTAGAACTCAAGTTGGTTGGTTGAAGTAGAGGAATGTTTCGGGCCTTTTGTGTGATAGAAAAGTATCGCTTAGACTGAAAGGAAAATTTTATAAGATGGTGGTGAGACTTGCAATGCTCTATGGCGCTGAATGTTGGCCTTTAAAAGAGAAGCATAATACTAAGTTAAGTGTTGCCGAGATGAGAATGATTAGGTGGATGAGTGGCTTTACACTTAGAGACAAAATGTGAAATGTGTATCTTCGTGATAGGGTTGGTGTAGCTCCAGTGATACACAAAATTAGAGAGAGTCGCCTTAGATAGTTTGGTCGCATTAAACGTCAACTATCTGATGATCCGATTACGAGAGTAGATGTTTTAGATTCGACTTATGTTAAGAAAGGCAGAGGTAGAACTAGAAAGACTTGGGCTTATTGTATAAAAATGATCTTAATTTATTAGAATTAAATGAAAGTATGATACTAAATAGGATGCAATGGAGAAAAAGGATTCATGTAGCCGACCCCATGCAGTGGGATTAAGGCTTTGTTGTTGTTGTTGTTGTAATCAATCATGTGAGGTTAAGTTATTGATTGGTGGAAAAATTATGATGCATAACTTAATGTGTTATCCTTGGTGGAGTTTGAGGTAATTTTAGGTATGGATTGGTTGTCAAATATTTTTTCACAATTGAATGCAATAAAAAATCTGTCAAAATAAATATACTTGGGGAGGTAGAAGTTAAATTTTATAGTGAAAGAGGATTGTCATTCTTGATAAGTACTTATTTGAAAGCTTTCAAACTGTAAAATAGTGGAAATTAATGTTTTCATGCTCAAGTAACTGATACCTCTAAGGAAGTAGAGTCGTTGGGTGATATTCCAGTGGTAAGAGAATATTAAGAAGTTTTTCTTGATGGTTTATCAAGGTTACAACCGGTGCGAGAGATTAATTTCACTATAGAGTCCTTGCCAGGTTTTGAGTTTGTATTTAAGGCACCTTACGGAATGACAGTTAAGGAGTTGCAGGAGTTGAAGAGTCAGTTGCAGGAGCTTCGGCATTATTCATAAAGAAGAAGAATGGGAGCTTCAGAATATGCATCGAAAGCATTGAGTTGAATAAACTGACAGTTAAAAACAAATATCCACCATCGCGGATTGATTACTTATTTGATCAGTTGGAAGGGGTTTTTGTATTTTCAAAGGTTGATCTAAAGTCAGGCTATCACTAGTTGAAGATTAAAGAGAAAGAAATAACGAAGACAGCTTTCAGGACCAGATATGGGACTATGTATTCGTGGTGAAACCATTTGAACTAAATAATACTCCAGTAGCTTTTATGGATATGATGAATAGAGTCTTCGAACTATTTTTGAATACTTTCGTGATTTTCTTTATAAATGATATGCTGGTGTATTAGAAGGATAAAACCAGCCATACAGATCATTTGCATGTTGTTTTGTAAGTTTCGAAAAAGAAAACACTATATGTCAATTTTTTGATATTATTCTTATTATTTCTAAATTCAACACGCTTTCATCAGGTTTTATATTCCATAATCATGCTTTGATACCATCTTTTGGCACACTTCAACTAGCCCCCCTTAAGAATCGACAGAGGTGTTCAAGAGGTGGATAATTCGGTCAAATAAAATTCTCATCAACACTCACCTTGACTTACAGAATGAAAACTCGGTGAGTGATGAAATAGTCTGACTAAATCGCCACAAACATACTTGATACAGTTCATTTCATAATTTATCCATATTCACATTTATTCAAAAGCATGAAGATCATATCATCAAAGCATATATAACAATACAGAGCTGCTAAATCCAACATAATAAAAGTATGCACCCAAAAGTCCGTACAATGTCCCAAAATTATGAAATGTAAAAATTGTACAAGTCACACCTAGTCACTCGCCATGTGCTTTCATGTAAGTCAACAACGTAGAGTGCAATAGCAAACTCAGCGAAATAATCAAATCTAAAATAGGATTTTATACACAAAAAGAAACAACATGCATGCTCATATGTAATCTATGTACATATCCACAATACAATACATGTTATAAACATATAAAACATGAAAAGAACACACATTTAATGCAGGGAATCATGATTGTTCTATAAAACAGATATTTCATTCATTCATGTGTAATCATAAGCATATAATCACAAACATGTTCATAAATTTCATCAATCTAATTATAAAAATGTTAATTATAATTGTATAGGCATCAACTATTTTCATGTCATGTCACAGCTATTGATAAAAGTTGGACCCCCCTAACATAACAATTATCAATAGACCTTGATACTAATGGTTTCACATTCCTTCATCGATTGATCCCAACAGTTCCCGAAGTTTTATTACTGTCCGACTACAAGAGCTCTAGAAATTTTAACATTTCTTATCATCCATATGTGCAACTATTTATGTAATATCTTACCTATAATCTTACTTGTGAAATTTCATAAAGCATAATTCATATAACAAGCATTCATCATAGGCATTTTATATATCTTATACATGAATCGTAGCAAATGAATACTTGCAGATAATGATTTTATAAACATATTCATCAGATTCATAGCATAGTAAAATCACATGTATCATAAGGGGCAATCAATTTGCATTCATACAATCAATGCGGGTATTCATCTACAATATGTAATAAGTTTTAAATAGAATGATACAAATATAAAATCACATGAAAATCTACAGAGAAATTTTTTATAAGTTAGTACAGGATTATTTTACTTGAATTGACGGAGCAGTCCTACGAGGAGTTTTCCTAAGCTCGTCTCGAGCTCGCCGCCTAGTTCAAACAACCTGGAAATCATATACAACTTGGGATTTCATGTAATCTTAACTCAATTAGTGATTTAAGGATAACCAAGATTCATTTACAAATTATTACTGCAAATGCGCATCTTTGCATAATCAACCCTACTTCCAGACTTCTTATTTTTCTTCCCTCATCCTTAAATTCCCTTAATTCTCCCTTTACTTCATTGATTTCGTGCTAAAAGCCCTTACAAAAGCCCACAAACCAAGTTTGTGCCTTTCGACGCAAGTTCGTCTCCCGCTATGGCCACCTAAAACAAAAAAGTGCACTGATTCGTGGCAAATGTTACAATAAAAATGTGTAGAAGAAAAAAATGTCTGGAGTATCACGTAAATATGATTTCTACCTTTCAAGTTCTCCCCAGAACGCTGAAATGCCACTTGCGGCTTACATGTTCAATTAAACCTATAACTTATATTTAATTAAACTTATAACTTCCTCATTTCATATCTCCCATTCTAATCAAAATTCATCTATTATGCTATATATCAAATTAATTATTTTAACGTGTAGTTTTTTATAAAATTGCTTCGGTCAAATTTTAAAGATTGCGAAATTTAAGGTACATTTTAAAGTCGTCAAAATTTTACCTTGCTTGTTAAATTTTGAGTGTTGGACCCTTTCTCCATCTTTATCTTTTAAAAATATTGATCGCCTCCCCACTCAACTTCTATCCCATATTGCTTCATTCCAAACCCCATCTTTAGTCGAGAGATTGTTTCCATTTTCTACCCCGAGACCACGCGATGAGGTTACAGCGTAACCAGCATCCATAATAATGCTAAATGATTCAGATAATAAATAGGCAAGGAAAGAACCAGATTAGTATAGCAGCAAAAAACAAGTAAAATAGGAACAATCAACAAAAAAAGAATGCAGTACTAGAAAGTTTACAAGAAAATAACTTTGGGGTCATGTTTATACCAAAGTAGTAACACAAAATTGTTCTCCAGCACCTTCACAATCTGATGCAGTAATAATAGGCGTTGAGATCCAAACAAATCCATTTTCCTGGAAAAACTTGTGGGTTGCATATGCCAAGGCATTCCTCACTCTTGTAACCTACAATGGCCGGTAGCAAAAAACTATACAAGTACTTCAATCACCGACTTAATAGACTTAAAAGTAGGACATGTGGCAATGAAAACAAAGAAATAATAACTTAAAATTTCCACAAACAATAAGTGAGCATGGAACAAATGGATCGTATTTGACCTAAACATTAGTTTAATAAGAAAGGGCTTTGAACTGTCACTCAAAAAAGAATGCATAAGCAAAATTACTTTGGAAATACAACTCCAAGAACTGCTATTCTTAGATATGACTAAACAAACATATTAAGTGCATAATACGTTACTTTCAAAATTTTAAAAATAAATAAAATCAAAACATTACAAAGTGCCTTCTTAAAAGTTTAATTTGGCAATTACTCACAAAAATCCTTCATGATGCAATCACTGGCATTGCCCATTTGAAAAAGCATTACTAAAGAGATGCATCTCAAAAATTTCAACTCAATGCTGACAATGAATGTGAATCTTTATTAGCAGCTTGAAACAACTCAGGAGGAGACATGATGTCATACATTTACTATGATTAATGGATAATGGTGCTGAGAGATCATTGTTTAAGTATCTTCTGTATTGTGCTTTACAGTGCCAATAGTGGAATGGGCACCGTTACTCAGCGAAAAGATAAAAAGTAATGGCATAAATCTCTTTGCTATCTTTTCTATGGTTGGTTATGATTTTCTTTTTGCTCAGGAAAAAACTGTGAGGAATGTTTCAAAAAACCAATAGTAAGCAGGATGATAAAGATTAATAACATTAGGTGCCCTTCAACAGGCTTATTTGAAACAAAGAAAAATAACAAAAAACACTGACTGGACAATGTTTATTGAGATATGAACAGAATTTGATAAGCAATCTTCAAAACGAAGAATATTTTCCCTTTATAAGAGAAAATAAGTACAAGAATACCAATGAAAAACTTAGGTATATGTTTTTGTATTTTTCATGAATGCCAGAAAAGTTTTTCATCTTGGAATAATGAAAAATAAGGTAACTATGTTATCTTTGACAGAAAAAAAAAACACATAATCTTCATGTTCCAAACTGATAGAACTAGAACAGAAGACTTGCCAATTTAGCACCGTTTACAACTTAAATGTCCTAGCATTCCCAATAGAGACTAATTAAGCAGGACGAATATGTTTGTTTCAGAGAAATATGAAAATTCACAATATGATCAAAAGTATGATAATGAATGAAATGCTAGAACATACCGCACCAAATGTATTTGTTCGAGGGCGAAGGTGAGCTATTGTTCGCAAAAATTCTCTACTTGCTCTCTTCTTTTGGATAGGGTAAGCCGAAGGATCACTTTTCCCAATCTGAGCAAACAGCCAAACGAATATAAGACATTATAGAAAACAAAAACCTACAATGTGCACACATAGAAGCAGTAATGCAAGAACGGTGATGAAACAACATGAAAAGAAAATTTTGAATGGCACAGCTATGTAAATGGATTTCAGCTATCACACTCATCAATAATTATGTGGAGTTCAATTTTCAAATGTGTCAAGTTTACCAAATACCGGGTCAAGAATAAAAATTATTAACATTAAATGTTCAGACGACCATGTTTGCATTCAAGATTTACCAAGGAAGAGTTTAAATCAAAATTTATAACTTCGAAGGCCAAAACAATTATTGTTGCAACATCACATGGAAATGTAAAGAGACAAAACCAACTCTGGAACTTGTTGAAACTCGAAATTCAATACAATCTAATTTACATAAACTTTGATAATTTTTGTGCCCCAATCAAAACTCAAAATTTACCTTTCAGAACTTGAAAGAAAGGTTTAACTAATTAATAAATGAAGAAAACAAGACAAACAGATGTAGTTAAAACTTTAATGCCTAAAGTTACTTCGATTTGAATTGGGAAATTTAATGCCATCATACTAAATTATTGATGGATGAACAGTTTATTGAAAATTGGAAACACCATTGATAAGATGTGATTTTCAAACTGTAAATTCAGCTCAGATAATTGAAATTAAAAATACATCCCAAATATAATAACAAGATTTCTCTCGTATATCAACCACTGCAAGCCTCGCCACTTTTAGCTCCACTTTCTGCTTTGATCCTTCACTTCTGACCAAAGTTCCTTCTATTACCACTGATGCCCCAAGTCCAACGTTGCCAGATTCTACCTATCAAGACAAAAACATTACAAAAATCAGAGAATATATAAGACAAGGGATCAAACAATATAAATCATGATAAAAAACAATAGGATACAAGAAATATTTTTAAAAAAAAGTTATAAATTAAGATATCTAGATAATGCCAAAACAGTTTATGTAGAAAAGTAGAAAAAGTAGAAACGATGTGAAAAAATACTACTCGAGTTCTTATTGTTTTTTATTTGCACAAAATGTGGGGATTTATATAGAGTTATAGAAATGTCCACGTGTTTCAAAAGGAAAAAAAAATTCAAAACAAATTACTCATAGCATAAAATAATGATTAATACCCCAATAGGGCTAGAAGCTTTAGGGATTCATGGGAAAGCAATCCAAGGGCTTTAATACAAGAGTCAGATTTTAAACCATGTGCCCATACCAAGAACCGAGGCATACAAATGAAGGGTCAAATAGTAGTGGTGGTTCCCACGACTTTCAACACTCTCCCTCAAATTAGCTGGTAGAGGTCTACAATTCGAAGTTTGCTTATAATTTTTCATATGGAGTTGCAAAGCATTTTGGTGAATATATTGACTAGTTGATTTCTTGTTAACATGTATGGAGTGCAAATTAGTCCATTTTTCATTTTTTCCTTTATGATGTGCCTATCAACTTCCCCATGCTTGGTGCGATTATGTTGTACTGAATTGTATGCAATGCTGATGCTAGACTTATTATCATAGTATATCTTCATTGGTTGTTTCCGCTTAATCTTCAAGTTATCTAATATGATCACAGTTCATAGAAATTGTAAATTCCTTAGACAATTGCCCTAAATTCATATTTAACACTAGAACTTGACATAACATAATATTTCTTTCTTCTCCAAATTATAAAATTTCCTCACAATAATAGCAGTATCACGATTTAGCATAGTCTATATCTTAGTTTTTGTATAAAATTCACTACTATGAACTTGATTTAATATCTATGAGAATTTTGAAGGTAGATTGAAGGTGGATCTGATTAAATTTGTGCATGAATTGACTGAAAAGACTTGCAGTGAACGTAATTTCAGGTCCAGGGTAAGATAGATAAATAAATTTTTGAACTAATCTTTGGTATTGTCATGCCACTAGCTCAATTCCTTCGCCTATGTCCAACTTTTAACCTGATTTGGTTGGGGTTTCACGCAACCTGCAATTCATCATTGTTATTTCTTCCAGTAGATCTAATGATATATTATTGTTGGGAGAAAAATAATATTTATATGGATTAAATAACTTCTATGTACATGAAGTATTTGAGTTTGCCTACTTTGATTTCAAATTCTTCAAAAAGTTTCATCTTAAGGAGCTCCTTTTGATTGTCATTAACTATAGCAATTTCCTCAATCAAAATTCAATGAGACTTGGGATTTTTTTTATTAAAAAAGTGCTCTATATCCACTAAACCAAGCCTTTGTTAGAGTCCATATAAAGCTTGTTTACATTTACACACCTTATTCTTTGTGAATGCACTATGAATTCAGGTGATGGATCCATATAGATCTCTTCTATGACATCCTCATAAGAAAACATTCTTCACATCATACTCTTACATAATCATCTATAATTAACAACAAGAAAAATTAGAATGTGGATTGTATTCATTTTTGCAACGTGAAAAAAAAAAAAAATTTTGATAGCAAATATAGAATTAAGTGTATCCTTTGATTGCTAACCTTATCTTGTACCATAATAAACTCCCTGCTACTTTACACAAAATAGAATCAATTCACTTACATCTCAAGTTTTTTTTTTCCTAATAAGCCCGCAACCTCTTAATTGTGATCTTTATCTAAGGCAATCATCTCTTCTCTCATGGCCACCTTCCAATTCTCAATTTTCAATGTCTCAAAAAGAGTTTGTAGCATTATAATCAAATTAGAGCTGATATTTAAGAAAAAAAGCTTTATGTAAAGGGAAAAACTGTTGAAAGTACATAATGTGGGATAGAATATATAGTAGTACTGGACTAATCATTGTTATATGATAATGGCTCTAAATCTTGAGCTTGTCGGAGATTCTGGCTAAACTTCTTCCTTATTGTATAGACTTGCAGATAAAAAATGCAAGGATTTGTTTAATTTTGGGTTATAAGAATGTCAAATGAAAGAAGTATCATCAAGCTTAGATTCCAGTCGGACATCCTCCACCTAAAGTTGAGTTTGAATGAATAAATTTCAATTTTCATCAAAGGTGATATCCATTGAAATAAAGAATCTTTTTTGTAACAGGATGGTAGCAATTTGCCCTTTTTGAGTAGGAGATTACCAATGAATACACACTTGAAAGCTCTTAGATTCAATTTTCCCCTACGTTATCTGAGGGTATGTGTAAGGGCAAATGCACATGAAAACTATTGGTGGAATCTTTGAAAAAAATGATTTGTGGGAAGAAAAATTGTTAGATAATTTATGGGAATTTTGCAATCAATAACTTTAGAAAGCTATCTATCGGTCATTGTCGGCGCTTAAAAGGGGAGAAAGGGTTAATTTAATGTTTGAGAGTCGCCCGTAAGAAGCTGTCGGCAGCCGGAATCGAAATCCCGTCGCCCGCTTCGGGAGGACTTTTTAATTTACATATATATATATAATTTTAGAAAAAATATGAAATCAAACTGACCTCATATTTTTTATAGTTTAAATGAAAGAGCACTCAACCTCAAATCTTGTATCTACCCCGAGGGATAAACACAAGACTTTAGGGTGAGGCTCGATCAAATAAACTAAGAAAGATATGACAT
>NEWO01000036.1:1133724-1154819 GCA_003013225.1 Phalaenopsis aphrodite | reverse complement strand
AGTGCAAGCCACGTGAAACTCCAACTAAACCAAGCAAAAATTGGACCTTGATGAAGGAGCTGATGTAAATATGAGGCAATATCAAAGATTAGTGAAAAAATTAATGCACTTGTCTCACACTCACCCTGACATCGCATTTGTAGAAATTTTAGTTAGTAAATTAATGCACAAACATAAAGAATCACACATTCAAGTTGAAGGATACATGGTTGCAGTCTATGGGGGAACACCGATGGATAGGTCTGCTTTAAGGTATTGTACATTCTTAGACGGAAATCTTATAACTCAGAGAAACAAGAAGCAACCTGTGATTTCAAGATCAAGTGCTGAAATTGAGTTTAGAGCCATTACATAGGGGATTTGTGAGCTTCTATGGGTTAAAAATATATTAGAGAATTTAAGAATCAAATAAAAAAAGCTTGAAAGTATATTGTGGAAACAAATTAGTCATCAATATTGCACGCAATCTTATACAACATGATCGTAACAACCATGTTAAATTTGATAGGCACTTTATAAAAAAGAAATTAGAAAGCAGACAGATTTATACTTTATATATGTCCACAAGAAATCAACTGGTTGACATATTCACTGAAGAACTCTGCAACGCACAATTTAAAAATATCAGAAGAAAACTTGGAATGATAGATCTCTAACGTCCATTTTGAGGAAGCGTTGACTTTCTACTCTAATAATAACAAAAAATTTAAGGCATACGGATCAAGGCTTTGTACCGTGAGATCAAAACACACGGATCAAGGTCCGCACCTTCAAATTAAGAAACAGATCGAGGGTCTATATCATTATATCAAAGCACACAGATCAAGGCTTTATATTATTAGATCAATGCAAACAAATTATAATCAGTGTGCTTTCCTATAAGATCATTGTCTCTAATTATTTTCCCTCTTTTTTTTATTTATTCTAATTTTTTAATACCTCTGGGAGTTGTATATATACCTCCCCTCTTGTAAAAAAAAGAATATAAAATTTCTTGAAAGTATTTCTCATTACATATTTTCTATAGAAATTAACTTAAAATACACATAACATAACCACACACAATTAGTTCAATGATAAAAAAGATCTAGAATAATCTACTTCAACCAATAATCTGATAATAATATAGCGAGTGTCAATATGTCCAATATGATATTTACCAACTCAATATAATTTTGACATTAATCTCAAAAGAGGTGCTCAAAAACTTACCCACAATATTGAGGAAAACTGATATAGCTAGCTTAAGAATCTCAACATCTAATTGAATTAGAACTAGTTTACCCTAAAATATGGAGGATTGTTTGTGTTAAAGATCTAATCATTGATGAAAAAGCAAAGGACACTAGGTAGTTGAAGCCCTTAAAAAATCAGAAAGCCATCAATCTTCCCAACAATATCAGTAAAGGACCAAGGAGCGCCAGTAGTAGAAGAAATTGTGACTTTAAGGACCCTAACGGCAAGAAGATGGACCAAGAAGTTAGGCACTATAACTGAAGTAGGAGCATTTAAGATGCAAAGAGCTCTCGGGGAAGGAGAACACAACATAATTGAGGTTTCATTTAAAACTATAGGAGCAACCAATATTGGAAAAATAGGAGATGAGATCTTTAGAGAAATTAGCACCAAACGAGAAGGATTAAAATCAAAGATAAAAATGTAATTGAAGCATCATCCACACAATGAAAAAGAACAATTATGCCAACGCAAACAAGATTAAAAGCATAACCAATAAAAACGAAGAAAGCATTTTTGGATGGTAAAATAGATTCCTCGTGTGAAGGGTAATCAAGAGCAACAACCCTACCGAAACTAAAGCATAAGGCATCAATAAAAGATTGGGCTAATGTTGACAGCACCAAGCCAAACCATGTACAGCAAAGCAAAGAGCGTGAAGCGTGTAGGTTATAGCCAGGCGAGGACGGAAAGCGCAAAGATCGCACACAACGACAATAAGCTTGAATGATACCGGAGTTAATCCAAACAACAATGAAACGATTATATTATTGATGAAATTCAAATAAGCAGTTACAAACAACCAACGGAAAGATGCAGCAATAAAGACAGACAAACACCAAACTAGGGCTGAATCAAAGGTGGTCAAAAGGCAATAACAAGGTATGTGAGGTGGCTGGCGACTTCGTTGTAGCAAGAGAAGGGGTATTGTTGGTAGAGCGGCAACAAGTAAAGGGATGGCAAGTAAGGGGCAAGCAATGTGGCGGCAAGGCTGGTGGTAGGGAAACAACGGCAGGCAGGGAAGGATTGCGGCAGGGAAATAGTAGGTTGGGAAGGCTGGCAGCAAGGACGTAGCAGCCAAGGAAGCTAGCGACATGAAAACGACAGACAGGGCAAGCTGGTGGTAGAGACACAGTAGTCAAGGTTACGGCAACAAGCCGATGGCTGGAATGATGGCGATGGAAGCAGGAAGCAATCGATAAACACCATCTCAGGAAAATTCATAGTTGAAGTACCTTCTCACCTTCGGATATAGCTCTATGAGGGAGAATTAGAGACGTTGATGCCTGGACTGACAGCAAACACTAGAAAAACTAAACATAGAACACAAAATACACATATAAATACCATTAGGCGACAAATGAGTGGTCCACTCCTGTTGGGCAACAAATCCCGACCCCCCCCCCCAAGAAGGCAGTCAAGCCTCCCTTCCCCCATCTGAACAGGTCCAACTGGCCATAGGTCAAGGTCGGTTCAATTTTTAAGTGTGTATAAGTATCATGAGGTTGGGGGAGTTTCGATCTCATTCATCTAAGTTTCGTGTCTTTGTAGAATGTATTCAAATCCGCCACATTGAAGGCAGTAGAGATGTTGAATCTCCCGATAAATCAATCTTTTATGTGTTGCCATTCAACTTCTTGAGGACTCTGAAAGATCTGTTTGTTATGGGCTTGAGTGTCTCGAATGACCCTTTTGAAAATTTCTCTTTTTCAGTCTGATCCACACTAAACCTCCCCTTGTCTTCTTTTTGGGTTTGTTAACTTGCACCTTTTACTTGTGACTCTATTGGGTGATCTCTTTACAAACCTCCTCGTACAGTCTCTGAATTTCTTGTACTCTTGCCTCAACATCTTCACTGATCTCTGAAATAAGAACTAGTACTAACTCAAGAGGACTGAGAGGATTGCATCCATATGCAACCCGAAAAGATGTGCGCCCAGTAGTCTGGCTCACGAACCTATTGTAGGCAAATTTGGTCTGGGCTAGGAGCATATCCCACTGCTTAATGTTCTTTTTGATGAAGCACCTCGAGAGGTTTTGCAGGCTTATGTTCACCACTTCTGTTTGACCATCCATCTATGGGTGGGCTATCGAACTTCAATGAAGCTTATTACCAATCTTTCCCCATAGGGTTTTCTACAAGTGACTCAAGAATTTGGCGTCCCTATCAAATGTGATGGTTTTGAGGATTTCATGCAGCATCATGACTCTCTGAAGTATAAATCAACGACATGAGATGCATCCAACATCTTGTGACATGACAAAATGAGTCATCTTCAAGAATCGGTCAACCACTACCATCATTGAATCTTTGTTCCACTGCACCTAGGGCTGTCAAAAAAGCTTGTTATTCGTGAACAGTTTGTGTTCGGTTCGTCAATGAGTTCGTTTTCGATTCGTTCGATAAGTAAACAAGACGAACGTGAACAAATTTTTTTTCGTTCGGTTAGTTAAACGAACCAAACACGAATAGTGATGAGTTCATTCGTGTTCAAATCGTTATTGTTCGAAATATAAAATAATTTAAAATAATTATATATAAAAAATTTATGATATTTTAAAAAATTAAATTTTATAAATTATAATATATAATAAATTATTAATAATAATATATTAATATACTATATTAGTAATATACTAATATAGATATTATATATTTATATAATATAAGTTATATAATTAAAATAATATATTTTTTATATATATTAATATTAGGGATATCAAACTGGCTCGTCATTCGCGAACAGCTCGTGTTTGACTCGTTCGTTAAGAAACGAACACGAACAGTAACTTTACGAACAATTTCAAACACGAGTTTATTTCAAACAAATTTAAATTTCAAACGAACCGAAACGAACACAAGCTTTGTTCGTTCGTGTTCGGTTCGTTTACACCCCTAACTGCACCCTCAGAAGTCCCATCACGAAATCCATGTTGACATCTACCCAAGAGGCCTTTGTTACCGATAAAGGCATGTATAGTCCTACATTTTGCCCTCGAGAGCCTTGGCTAGGTGGCAAGTTCTACACTATTGGACATATCGCTCCACATCCCTGGGCAGTCAGGGCTAGAGAAAGTGTTCCTTCACTAGTGTGAACTACAGATAGGATGGCCTCCTTCGGAGTCAACAGGGTCTTCATCTACAAAAATAATCTACTAGCCCCCCGATGTGACTCTCCAAGATGACGGCTTCCCTCAATGAAAATCTGAGCACACACAAATTGCTCTGGTGGAACATATAAACATCATCTCTGTGGTATGTTCCTATGGACCTATCCCGACATTGTTCCAAAATTTCCCTGAAATCCTCATTTGCATCATATAACTCCTTCACCGACATTGTTCCAAAATTTCCTTGAAATCCTCATTTGCATCATATAACTCCTTCACAGCCTCAAATCTAACAACTCCAAACTGTAGGGACGTAATCAGCGAATGGCAATGGCTTAAGGCATCAGCTACTCGATTCTAACTTTTTGTCTTGTACTTGAGCACAAATTGGAATGAAGCCAAAAATTCAGCATGTCTACCTCCAGCTCATGATCTGAAAATAAAATGAACTCGCTCGTGAGCAAGTAGTGACTCCAGTGGTGGAGGACTCTTATAATGGCATATAACTCGTCATTGGTCGAATACAATCTTCTGAACTCATTCAACTTCTCACTGAAGAAATCCTCCCTACTCAACACTGCTCTGACCCCCACATTGAAGGGACACACTCCATTTCAAACAACTGAATCAAATTTGGTAAAGCCAACAACGGGGCCTATGTCACATTCTCCTTTAGGGGTGTCAAAACTGAACTAAGCTGACTCTGTCCACTGAAACTTCCCTCCCTTCAAAAGCTTGATCAGGGGAGTTGTAATGGTGCTGAAGCTCTTGATAAACCGCCTGCAAATGACGCTAACCCCAAAAACTGTCTCAGCTCGGTAAATGACTGTGGGGGTGTCCATGATCACTTTATCCTTGTAGGGTTCATCTTAATGTCTGCACTGGATGAAATATAATCCAAAAAACATATCTACGTTGTCATGAAGAGGCACTACTTCTGGGAGGCATATAGTTTCTCCAACTGCAGAACCTCAAAAACCCACTCCAGATGTTGCAAGTACTCTTCCTCTGAACTTTCACGAACTCCCCAACGTAAACCCAAAACACCTAATAAATCAATCTCATAAATCTGATGGGTACATTGGACATGTCAAATGGCATGACGATCCACTCGTACTACCCATATCTCGTCTTGAAGGCGGACTTACATTTATCCCCTGACCTCATTCTGATATAATGATATTTGTTGTGCATGTCAATCTTGGAAAAGACTAATGCTCCATGTAACTGATCTGGTAGGCCGTCTAGACAAGAGATATGGAACTGGTATTTGATCGTGATATTGTTGACAGCTCAACTATTGATGCACATTCTTCATGAACCATCTTTGGGTACCATAAGAGTGAGAATAAAGAACAAGCTGATACTCTCTCTCACCGCCCCTAGTAATGAGATCCTTACACTTGCCGATGTAACTCATAATTTGTTAGCCTCAACCTGTATGCGGTCCTGGGCATATTTGATATCCCTTAGCGGCAATAAACCCTCTGGTAGGCTTACGATCATCACCTCCAGAAACTTGGCTAACAACAGTTGGACCAACTCCAATGGATCTGTCTCCTCCTCAATACCCTCTAAGATGACTAAAGTCAATGCCACTGAGGTTTCTCGAATTGACTGCAGAAATGTGGAGGGTGGGACCTCAGGCTTATACCTAACAGGTGTAGCTGCTCCTTCAAGATCCTTGATAGGTAAGAGAACGATATGTTTCCCCTCCTTCGTGAACGCGTAAGTGTTTTTGAATGTGTAGAGTTGCGTCTGGAAATTGAATTGTCATGACATTCCTAAGAGGATGTGGCAGGTGTCCATGGGCACCGAGTCGCACCACACTTGGTGTTGTAATCAATTCCTAATGGAAAACACTACTAGGCACTGTTAATTCACTCTTATCTCATTTCCTTTCTTCAACCACATCAAAGAATAGGGTTATGAGTATTTCTGTGTAGCCAAATCGACTTCTTCACCATGAAAGTGGAGATCACGTTCTCAGAGCTTCCTCTGTCAATATTGAGGCTGCACACTTTTCCTCTCACCGTACACCTAGTGCGAAAAATATTGTGACTCAATCAAGAGTGATCCCTCTGTGGTTTCGTCTGCATAACTATTCTTACAACTAGAATTTCCCCATCATCTCCCTGGAACTGCTATTCCTTACTCTGATCCTTAGTTTTTTTCTTTATCACTCACTTCCTCCACAGCACCCTGCTCAGTGAAGGACGCCGCTCAGCTTGTCAGGCAGCAGAAAGCAACGTGACCATATATGTGGCATTGAAAGTACTTTTAGGTTGGAACTATATTGGATGTGTTACTCTTCTCAGGGTTTTTCCACTCATATTTGTCTTGTCAATACCCTATCCCGTCCTTCCCACTCCTCCCGGAGTGCTCCTACTGGAACCTCCGCTGTAGAGATTGTCTGAATTGAGGCAGATACCTCTACTGTCTTTGTTGTCTCTCCACCTTTAGTGCTAAGGTTCGCATGTCGCTCAGTTTTCAATAAATTTGTAGTTGGACCACATTACTGATGACGGGCTTCAGGCCTCTCAAATATTTGGCCATGGAATGCTCCTCTATCTCTTTCAATTCACATTTCAACTTGAGTTATAAAAAGTTTGTCTTGTATTTCTCGACTGATAGCTCCTTCTGTTGCAGGTAGTGGAGTTTCATGAAAATATCCTAGTGGTAATGCACAGGTTGGTACTTTCGCTATATGGTTCTCTTTATCTTTTTCCAAGAACTAATTTTATCATGTGCTTCTCTTAGTCTTGCCCTCTTAAGGTTGTCCCGCCACAAAAAGGAATTCTTCATCGGCCTGATGGCGGCAAGCTTCACTCTTCTATCATCAGGCACATGCTTATAATTCAAAGATCTGCTAAACAGTCTGCATCCACTCAAGAAAATCATCTGGATTCATCATCCCATCGAAGTCCGATAGGTCCACCTTAACACCCAGACCTTTGTGCCCTCCCATAAGCACTTCCTCTCTCGGCCTCCTCTGATGTTGAATTCTAAAATTTCCATATCAATTATCCTCTTCATTGAAGTCATCTCCACAAAAAGGGTTCAGTTGTTCTCGTGACTCTCCTCCACGGATATTACTATTAAAATCAACGGTGACCTCACCCAAAGTTTTTTCCTCAAAGGCCTCAATTCGTTCTAGCACTTGGCAGAATATTTGTTGTATGTCGCCCGTGATAAAGTTTTGATCAGGTTCCAACAATTGTCATACCAACAACATGGTTAGTGTTTATGGGTGGATATGTGGAAGGGGGTGTGTAAAGGAGAGAAATTTTTTGGGGGTGGAGATAGGTTTGGGTAGCGCAGATTCTAAAAACACTAGAATATGTCTAGGATTATACTAACTCTGATATTAAATGATACCGGAGTTAACTTAAACAATATTATTGTTTAAATTCAAATAGTTTGTTACAAATAACCAACATAAAGAGAAAATAACAAAGACACGAAAACAAAGCGACAGGGTTGCGGCAAGAAAAGGGGTATGCTAGTAGGGCGGCAGCAAGGAAAGGGATGGCAGGTGGTGGTAAGGCTGGCAGCAAGGAAACAACAGCAGGTAGGGAAAGCTGGTGGTAAGGAAATAGCAGGACGATAAGGCAGGAGGCAGAGATGCTGCAAGCAACAGTGCAGGCTGGCCTAGAGATGCAACAGGCAGAGTTGCAGTAGTAGGCCGACAATAGAATGATGTTGGGGGAAGTATGGAGTGATCGATAAACACCATCTCAGGTTGAGTTACAATCGAAGCACCTTCTTGCCTTCAAATGCAACCCTAGGAGAGAGAAATGGAGATGTTAACAGCTACTGGTGTTAACAAGTCAGAACACGAGCGAACTCGGGCTCAGCTTGTGTTCGGCGCGTTAAAAAAATCAATGTTCATGTTTAGCTCGTTTATATTTTGAACAGAAAAAATTTTTTCGTGTTCAGCTTGTTTGCTTAGCGAGCTTAACACGAGCTTTTCGGGAACAAAGAGTTGTTTTGGCCACCCTAGCCACGCAGCCATAGGAGGTTAACGGTGGGGGCAAAATTTAAATATTTTTAAATATAATTTAATATATTTTTATTCTATTTTTTAATTAATAATTTTAATTGATTATAAATCTTTGTACCCTTATAGAAAATTAAATTATTTAAAAAAGCTACTCATCAATTATATATATTAATATATATTTTTTTAGAAAATGCCAAAGGGTCAAAATATTAAAGAGGAAAAGATACAGATAGTTTGCATGAGAGGGTCTAAAAGAAAGCCCAACTCACATAATACAACATACACAATTCCAAATAAAGCAAAGATACAAAATGATAAAAAACCAAAAAACCACCAATGGGCGCAAAAGTGTTAGGAACGTCCCAATTTAGTCTTTCCTTTACCTCTAGTTCTCGGAAGAGAGTCGGCTAACAGATTGATAAGATGCGTATCATTACCCAAAGTAACCAAAATATCTTCCATCAGATTTCTGAGCTCAAGTAAGTCTCAATTCTTCTTCTTCCTCCTGGATGTGTAGACCTATCATTCCTCATCCGAGGATTGACTTATCTCATCAATGGATTGTTCCAAAGGTGGTCGGACAGGTGTAGGTTGTTGCACATCATGATCCCCATGAGCCAGAGAAACATTAAAATTTTGCTCGACCTGATGAAGCGGTAGTGAAACAGTAGAAGCATCGCCACCTGTAATATCAGTGATAGGTTCTAGAGCAGGTGGGGTCTGAAGAATCTCTCTCGTCCCCATGATTGGAGGATCCAAATACGGGGGATCTACAGCATTGTGTGAAGATTGAATAGTTGACATATTGTCTGCGAGGTAAGTGACGTATTCAGGGGTATCCTTTTGATGATCAATAGTATCAATAACTTGGAGTTGAACAGGAGGAGCTAGATCGAGCGCTTTGCTTTTCTGATCTGAGTTGGGGGTGTAGATGGTGGCATTGAGAACTAGAGTGGTCGAACATACGACAGTTCGAACAATAAGAAGAAAAAAGCTCAATCACTACCTTTTGCCAATATCCATAGTATTGTGTGTCCAATCAAATCTCCTCAGAAACGGATAAAGAGATGTCTCTTTCAACAAATACTTTGGCTTCAGATGGGCGGGAAAGATTAGAAGTAGGAATGTCCGTTTTAAGTGGTTTACCAAAAACTGAGGCAATAGAGTACAACACATTTTTAAGTTAAATAATGAAATTTTAAACCAGGGAGGCAAATCCAAACCGGAATGATTGGTGGTTTCGTCTGTAGGTCAATTCAAAGACCATTTTAGAATCTTCATTGCACTGTTATCAATCCAGATAATCCTTCTAGCAAATAAACGTGTGTAATCCTCTTTATTATTAAGTTGAATAAGAGTGTCTTCCATCTAAAAGTTTAATTTTTCACTCCCCAACAAAGAGTATAAACTCAAATTCCTTACGAATCAGCTTCATTTTGGGATGGACATACAAAAACTTCCCGACCAAATTCAGATGACAGAAGGAAGCAAGTTAAATACCTTCAGCTTCTGTAAAAAAGATGGCGGGTTTCTCATTCTTCCTACCAGGTTTCTTAATGTCCTCCTCCCACTCAAACGAATGAGGAAAAGAGCAAGATTTAGGTGTACCTGAGGCTTGGGCATCCGCAAGGGGAGCAGCATACAATCTGTCTGAAGTCATCCCCAATAGATGGAGGTGCAAAGAGAAAATTACGAAACCAAACAGGGAGCAAAGAGAGGAGGAAAGCCCCTTTGTGAGTTGCAGACGACCAGCTAGTGGCAGCTAAGAGAGGCCCTCGAGCACGACTTCTCGGGACGAGCCGCAGAAGCCCACGCCCAGACGTCCCTCAAAAGCTGCAGCGAGAGGCAACCCGCTGAAACGGGACGACGAAACCCGCTGAACAGATGCCCCCGAACCCAACGACCTATCGAGAGAGCCAGTGCGACAACAGCCGCTACGACGTAGCGGAGAAAGACGCTGTGATGCGATGGAGGCGAACGAGAAAGAAACAGATATAGATATATATATATATATATATATATATATATATATATATATATATATATATATATATATATTTATATTAAAACGAGAGGATGCAATGGAGAAAAAGGATTCATGTAGCCGACCCCACGTAGTGGGATTAAGGCTTTGTTGTTGTTGTTGTTGTTGTTGTTGTTGTTGTAGCTGTTGCAAGTTAAAACGAGCCTTCATTCGTGTTCAGCTCGTTCATATATCAAGCAAAAAAAAAAATGTTTGTGTATGGCTTGTCAGATTAGCGAACGAATCAAACAAGAGGTTCTTAACGAGTTGATAGCACTACTGATAGCTGTCATGACAAAAAACACAAAAAAATAAACCTAGAACACGCAAAACACAAAAATACTTTTTAGGCAACAAACGAGTAGTCTACTCTTGTTGGGCAACATACCCCGACCCCCCAAGAGGCCGGTTGAGCCTCCCTTTCCCATCTAGACCAGTCTAATTGGTCGAAGGTCATGGCTGGTCCATTCTTCACGTCCACGTCATTGAAATCCTAAGTGATATGTAGGCATGCATAATCACCTAGCTTGAAAGTAGCAGTGAGCTCGATAATTTATTGATACATTATAATATAAAGTTTATCGTATTAGAAGGATATTATAACATTTGTCTATATTATTGCAATATCTCATCATCATAGAGGTTATTCTTTTCATTTTTTTCATTCATATTTTACTCATGCATTTGCTTATAAACAAGTAGTTGTACTAGGGATGATATCAAAAAATAAAATTGTATTCCAACAAGGTATAAGGGTTGGGATGTCCCTACCCATCAAACTCCCTCCCAATCAATCTTTTCCTAGCTTATTTTGCCCACACACCACAAGGTCTCCTCAGTTTTATGGTGTTTACCCGTGAGCATACCTAGGATTGGCTCACTAACTCGTGAATCCACTTAAAACTCAATTGCTAATCGCCACTTACTTCACTCGTGCTCACATGCTTGTGCCCTGTTTGCCTTGTTTCCACACCTATGGGCCCACTATGCTCATGCTTGCTAGTATATATGTTTGCACATACAAAACCTCTTTTAAGCATTGCCTCTTGCTTCATGATTAACTCATACTTACCCTCTCCTCTCAGCTTTGTGCGGTGTTCTCATCTATTCCCCTCTCCTTTCAAAAAAAACTCTCATTTTCTATTAGCATAACTATCAAATTAAACGGTATCATTCTTATGATCTTGAAATTTTCATTTTTCTATAGGAATTCATGAAATTTTATCATATGGGGTACTTATCTCCCACGCCAATGAGCACAACCAAATAAATTAAATGGCAAGCCTTCAAAAATGTGGTTCTCACATGAATATTCAATAATCTCAAACTTTGTATTGCTTCCATGGTCATGTTTCAGAAGGCAGTCAAAGGGATACGATATTTGCTTTGTTTCACTTTCAAAATAATAACATCTCCCAAATATGCACTCTCTAATATGACATTTCTTCATGAAAGAATGACAAATCTATTCAAAATTAATAAAATAGATGAAAGGAAAATGGTATAAGCTAACTCAGCATCGCCTCACCCCTTTAACATTGTTCTAAATACTTGGTAAAAGCAAAAGAAAGAATTTATTGTAGCTAAGTTCTATTTTGGATTTCAGCCATCTTTACAATCCTTCCACACCCGAATGATGGTCGACGAAGTTGTTCAAAATATCTCCAGCTCTTTTATGGATTCTCTGAGTTCTTGACCTGCTACTCCATCTTATTATAATCAAGATCAAAGTATTTGTAGTACCAACATAATAAGTAATCGAGGCAATCATGGTCATGGTGTTGCAATGGTAGTCATACCGCTTTTTCACCTTAATAACATTGTTAGACTAATCATTTGTCTAACCATTACTTAAAAAATTTTGTGTTATCCTCCAATAGTTCAGCAAGTCACCTCCACCAATATCTCTAGCGAATCTAATGATATTCATTCCAATTTTGTTCTATCCCAAAAAGATTATGATGTACTAATAAATAATACTCTTAAATGACGACTTCATCCTCTCAAATAGTTGACTTCTCAAGTTCAACTGCAACTGCTCATGCTCCTATGTCTTAGGCCTTAAAATTGTGTGCTTCTTTCCATATGAAAAGTAATCTAAAGTTATTTTTGTTACTTCCATGAAATTTTTCCATCCAACCATTATTGTTGATAGTTCCCTTTGTTCATCTTTGGAAAACTATTCATCACTCCACATTAAATTTAAATAATATATGATATTTTCCTCACTTTCATGTAAACATTTCATCTATAAATTGCCTTCCCAAGCCCCATAACTAGTAAACAATCTTTTTATCATTTTCACTATTTTTTTAAGATCGGACAGAGGTGTTGAAGTGGTAGGCTTTCACCATCTCTCTAATGCAATTCTACTATCTTATTCTCTATTATTTCCCCTTATTAATGGCATTGTCATCTTTGTCACCTTCACCCAACTACTTTCTGAGTTTTGATCATATTCCTTCCTCAGTTTCTAAGTTCAACTATGAAGCTAAGATATAATAAATGTTATCAAGTCTCCTTTCATGCATTTACACCATCTTGTAATGGTAGGATAGTACCCCTTTCGACTTAGTCCTTTCTTATATCAGGGGTTCAAATTTTGGGTCCACTTAACATTTTAATAGTTTGTTTCTTTCAATGATGACTACCCCAAAGTTACTTGAGTTTATTTATTGAAATGTTGGCTTAAACTTTTGCTATATTCAAACAATTCATCACTAAGGTTCAATTTTTCATCGGTATCAACATCCTTTGTATAGATAATGCTCTTCGATATATATACAATATACTTTTTATTCTATTTGGGGCAAAAATGGCATTATAAGTCAATCAAAATTGCAGTGATATATCCTCAATGTTGCTTCTACCTTAATTTTTTGAATAAATATCCCATAATAATTGTGGGGAAACATTTAAACAAGTTGTCACCAAATCCACTGTCATCCATTATTCAGAGTGAGCATACTCTCTTTTTCCCTTCTTTATAGCCAAGCACGTCTATTTTTTTGCCAAATCATGTAGATATTTTTCAACATAGACATGATAGACTCCTCGTCATGCAATGAAGTGTCTTTTTACTTTATTTCATACTCAAAAGATTATAGACATTATGATCCATTTACGCATTGGTTATTAATCTCCACTGCATTATTTAATCAATTGTGTGCAATCATTGTTTTGAGTGGGCAATTCCATTTTACACTTCATGATCCACACATGTTTATTTTTTCTCTAACTTGAGTTTTGGCTCTGTTTGTTTCATCTACTCAGTTTGCATTGGAAATGATAAACCATCCCTAGTGCAATTAAGTGTAGTTTTTTGGGTTATTCTCGTACTTAAAAAAATCATTGGTGTTATGACCCATTTACACATCAACTATAAATACCTAGTAATGTTGCTTTCTATGATCCTCTCACATTGCTCAAAGTATTCAATTTCCAACTATTGCTCCAAAGCCTACTATGTTATAAGTTTATACTCGTCAACCTCTTGATGTACCTCTTTCCATCCTATCTACTAAGGCTAGGCATCCACCTAATCCAAAGACCACAAATCCATAGCTCCCAATTGCTCTCTAAAAAGGTATACATCATTGTACTAGTTATCCAATACAGTCTTTTACATCCTTAGATCATTTATGCTCTGCTTTTCCCTTTCATCTCTCTATAACATCGATCCACATAAGTTATTATGAAGCACTGCACTTTTTTGTCATCATAAATAGATTTATGGAGTAAATTATATGCCATGAAACTAAATTTTCATAATTAAATTATATCCAGATGGAACTATTGACTGGCAGAAAGCTCACTAGATAGCCAAATGCTATACAAAAGTTCATGGAATCAACTAATTTGAAAATTCTCCCGAATTGCTTGGCTTAATAATTAGCTTCTTTCACTCTATGGTCATTAATTAAGGCAGAGAGCCTTACTTTAAATGAATGTCAGCAATATTTTTCTCTATGACAAACTATCCAAAGTTATATAAATCGAGCACACTATAGAGATGTCCCTCAAGGGGAGAACAAAATCTTTGAACTTCAAAAAGTTATATGTGGGTTTACAAAGCCCCAATGCGTTGCTTTAACAGATTTTGCAAGGTTCCTGTTGATATTGGTCTTTGAACAGCTAGGTAGATCACCTTATCACTAAATATCACTTATCCTCTGGCACAATGAACCTTGTTTCATGTTATGCTTCTCATTTGAAATACTTTTTTTCTAGTATCAAGGAAAAAACTAATTTCTTCAAAAGATATTTATTACTAAAAATCTATGGCGTCCAAATGACTTTCTTAACATCAACTTTTGTTTATGAAAAATATGTTTCCCACTCTGAAAAGAAAATATATGATAGACTCACTAAAGCAAACTAGACTTCTCAAGTGCATCTTATGACTCCCACATGGATGTTCTGCAAACATCCAATAATAATGAAAGCTTCAATGACGCTTCTCACAATTAGTTAGTATGCTTACATATTGTATTGTGACGAGACCAAATGTCTTTATTGTTAGTGGGTTAGTTAACATATACACAATTCAAAGAAAAGCAATGATTTATTTCAAGAATTTTAAGATATATTAAAAATCTCTAGGTTAGATGATGTTAACTATGCTCGATGCATAAAAGATCAAATTTTCATTTCAGAATATTGTGCTTTTGTGGGAGGTAATCTTACTTTCTAGAGAAGAAAATATTCACATTATTTTTTGTCTAATTCAACACTAAAACTGAATATATGACTACAACACATTCTGCCTACAAAATGATGTAGATCAAAACTCTCATAGAAGAATTTGGCTTCTTTCTAGTGCAAGCTATGATCCTTAAATATAATAATAAAGTAAAAAAGTTTACATTACTACCAACCATATCTTTTATAAAAAAATCAAGTATATTAAAATGGATTGTCACGTTATTAGCAATGTTGTCCTATCAAAGAACATTATATCCCGCCTCCAAGAAAGAACAATAGGTGGATCCTCCTTGACATACATATGCTCTAGCTTATGGGGGTGTAATCATGGAGATTCTACTAGATCAAAAAAATATTCACTATTAATATTTTTCATTAATATTATAATATATCCTCATAATTGAAAATATTCCTAATTATTTTCTTCCTAAATTATCTCATGTATTTGCTCATGTTATTGCATCTAAATTATTGTATTTTCAAGAAAATTTGCAACATTTATTACTACAATATGTTTTCATTATTGAAGATATTCTTTTTCATTATATTTTCTTTAATTGTTTGATTCTCTTGCACAAATATAGCACATATTTACTTCTACTTGAAAGATAAATATGTAATCTTATTTCAATTCACCCTCCTCTAACAGAGTATAAAATCCATGATTTAGAATTTTCTCAATCTTCTCTAAACATTTTCCTAACAATGTTACACACCTCAAACTTTCGATCCACATACGTTTGCTCTCCTGCTTTCTTCTAACAACAACTCTTTTGTGCTCTAATGGCTTGTCCCTCTGAGATATCATCATCTCCATTATTAGCGATGTTGTCCTATCAAAGAATATTATCACTCATCACGCCTCCAAGAAAGAACAATAGTTGGATCTCCTTGATATGCATATGCTCCAGCTTATGGGGGAGTGTAATCATGGAGATTCTACTAGATCATAAAAACATTCACTATTAATATTTTTCATTATTACTATAATATATCCTCATAATTGAAAAAATTCCTAATTATTTTCTTCTTGAATTATCTCATGCATTTGCTCATGTTATTGTATCTAAATTATTGTATTTTCAAAAGAATTTGCACCATTTATTATTAAAACATGTATTCATAATTGAAGATACTCTTTTTCATTGTATTTTCTTTAATTGTTTAATTCTCTTGCACAAATATAGCGCATATTTACTTTTACTTGAAAAATAAGTAAATATGTAATCTTTTTCAACTCACCCTCCTCTAACATAGTATATAACCCATGAATTAGAATTTTCTCAATCATCTCTACACATTTTCCTAACAATGTTACACTCCTCAAACTTTAGGTTTGCTCTCATGCTTCCTTCTAACAACAACTCATTTGTGCTCTAGTGGCTTCTCCCTCTGAGATATCATCAGCTCCATTATCACCCAAAAAGGCATCCAGTCCTCCATATTTTATATGATTTTGTAAACCTTATGATGTTCCTTTATTCTCCAGCAATGAATGGGTTAATATCATTTGAGATCACTATGTTGACCTCACTATTGACTCTCTCTATCAATACTCTTTTTTTATGTTGTACATTATCTTTCTCAAGCAATATTTTCTGCCAACATTCTCTATTAATACCTCGGTTCAAAAATATTATCCATGCCTCATCGTGCACATATGTCACATGAACTATGTGTTTTGTTCACTATGCTCTCTTTGACGAATCAGTTGCACAAATGTTGTTATGTGTTCAATTATTTATTTATGTTCTCAATTATTTTCAAACTCAGGTCAATACCTTCTATATCATCTTGAGCTTGTGAGGGATTTTTACATATCTAAATTATCATATATGCTAACTTTTTCAAAGTGCGAATCTACAAATTTGTGTATTGTAATATTTATTCATTATTGAATGTATCCTCATTATGTTTTCGTTAAATACTAGGCATATATTTATCTGTGCTAAAAGGATAACCAAGAAATGATGATGTCATATCCAAATCCCACCCCTCTCACAGACTATATATTCAAGAACTTGAATTAGTGTTAAAATCAATCAATAAAATTAACAACAATACTTATAAATAGTACACCTAAATAACTAGCAATGCATAATTTTTTGCTCGAATGCCTCGGTGTAAGTCAAGTTGTTTCATGGCCTAATTATTGCTTTAGTATTGTGATGGTGACATGCCAAAAAAAATTGGTTCAAGTGAATGCATGCAAGCTAAACTTAACATATGAACATTCTTTTGGAGAAAGAAAACCTATTTTTAACACTCAAGTAGTTTATGGCAAAGCCACAATGGCAAAAAATAATGTAGCATGAAACATTAAGTGTTTTTCCTTTTAAAGAAAGATACCTCATTGTATCCCTCGGAAGATGAGTTGATCACACATTGCATGTTGGACAAGCACGAACCATCATTTACCTTGAGATAAAAAAGTAAATAAATAAATAACAAGTGCAGACGCTCAAATTACAATACTCTCATAGTCATATAAATTTCTAAAGAAGCATTTGAACACTTGTGATACTAAGTTTTAGTAAAATGTTCATGCAAAAATTGAATTCTTGGTATCAAAATTTATTGTATCACCAACACAAGGCCATGTAAGGCTCTTTTGGCATTGTTGTCTTGCGTTGCTATCGATAATTTGAATTGTTCCAGTGTTGTATTGCGTTGTTAAATAAAAAGTGTGATTGTTTAATAAAATTAGATTAAGATTATTGTCCTTTAAGTGTTGTGAGAGTTGTAAGAGTTATGGTTGTTTAAAAAAAAAAATCATTATGGCATTAATATGTGCTGATTGAGTAACCAAATTAAAAAACATTATGATTTCTTATATAATAAGTTAATTTATTTACTAAATCAAAAAAGCATAACCACGTTTTCTAGAAATCTAACCAAACCACCAGAATAAGAACTTAATTTTTTAACTTCTATGCAACTGAACTATTTCTCACAATTATTGAACCAAATATCTTGATACTGTTTTGTTATGGGGCATTTACATACATACCACCCGAATCCTATGTATTTACACATGTAAGACCTAAACTTTTCTTTTTACGTATATACCACCCAAATCTTTCATATCACACTGAAAATACCACCATTTAAACTTTTAAAAAGTGAAATACACATTTTCATGCATAGATAAGGTGGTATATATATATATATGTAAAAATTGAAGTTTAGGTGTTAAATACATCAATACATAGGAACTAAGTGGTATGTATGCAAATCTTCCTTTTGTTATTCAAGTAAACATGGGTGGAGACAAATAGTCTCAAGCTTCTATCATAAAGTTTTTTATGCTTATGCAAATATCTAATAAAAAACAACATTTCCGCCATTCTCAAAAACTAAATTACACACTTCAAGAATATAATATCTAGCATCGAAAATTGAAAATGTTATCGCCTAAACATCCAAGCATACTCAAAAGGAAAATCTTAAGCAAAAATCAAAGCCACTACACATTTACAAACATTATAAGTACTGCATTTCAAACCCTTCAATGAAAACATGCATGTATAGAAAAGGAACCAGAATTTAAAGAGATGGGAGAATTAAAAATTAACTACAAAATATTAAAATTAAAATTTTACTTTTTAAAACAAAATAAATAATAAATAAAAATAAATGAAAAAATTACTAAGAGCAAAATATAAAGTAAAATTTTACTTTTCAATTTGGATGTTATGAATAGACATTTTGAATTGTGTTCAACGTTTCTTCGTGACATCAAAATCACTAATCATTAATTATATATCAAAATTTATTGTAATATCATTTTTTAATATATGTCATTAGTGAACTCGCAAGAAAATTATCATCAATTTTATTCAATAACATTTTTTTGACAATCTTCATGGTTGTGTGTTCATTTATAGTTGTCAAAACAAGTAATGTTAAAATCGATCTAATCAAACGATCACTAAGAAGGTATATGACTGATTTTTTTGTCTTAGCCAGCATTGACATAAATTAGAAATTGTTGAGAAATTCTAAAAAAGTTTGATTTTGATGAGCAGCACATTTAAAATGCTCTTAAATTTTTAGATGTAGCTTTTCTCTATTACTCATCTCGAGGATTTAATACATAACTGAGAAATAATAATTCTGTAACATTTTCTTTAAATATGTTATGTAGCTCATATAGTTATGTTTCTAAAGTGGTTATAAAAATATCAATTTTATAATGATGCTCTAATATAATAATATTTGACAAGAGTGCATTCGACTTCTAGAGTTTATATATATATCCCATTTTTCATAAAATTATTTCACAATCTTTAACAAAGAAGACAATCATATTTCTCTTAAATTTTGAAGAAGATATTTGATTATTGATATTAAATGTATTGCATTGAATATATCTTGTGACTTTCTTTGTACTATTTGGCAAAAATCATTTATAATAAATAAAATTTCTATCATAAGAAGCAAAATAATAATAAAATCAAAGAGAACACTCCATCGGTTTCACTTTTTTTACTTGATGAATTTCCTTCGTTAATAACTTTTTCCAAAGCAACACATGTTGCATCATATATATTCATTAAACTATGGAGAGAGCTCAAATGTGACCTCCAACATGTATTTCTTGCATATTTTAGTATACCAACTTTATTTAATCCTTAAAAGTTCTCAAATCTCATTTTTTAAAATTCTGCCAAACAGTAAAAATAACATCTTTAAATCTTGCAAGTTCTTCAATAGCATTTTTCCTTTATTTTTCCTTAGAGTCAAGATTTACTAAATCTCGTTGGACGATAGATTTATGGGATTTAAGAACCTAAAGCATGCAAAGGCTGGCAAGAAATTGGGAAAAGGATGACATTATAGATAGATAGATAGATAGATAGATAGATAGATAGATAAATAGATAGATATATTGTGCGTGTTCTATATCCCGTTGGTAGAGCAGCCTCTCTGAAGGTTGGAAGTCCCCTCAAGTCACAGGTTTGAATCCCCCGACGGAGCAGTGTCGCTTTAAGCCGGGTGGTACTTGAATTATTTGCACAACAGGTCGCCCCCAAACCTAGCGGGGGTTGAGCCCATGGGATGGGTTGGGGACCTCACGCCCCAACCCATTCATTATATATATATTTTTTGAAAAAGCAAAATTCATTGATAAAAAAAGAGAAAATACAAAGTTTTTACTGAGTGGGTACAAAGAGCCCACTCACAAGGATTACAAACGTATTCTCCAAAAAATAAAACAAAAGAAAACAGCTCCAAATCATGGTGGGTGTAGTCGGTGAGTATACCGCTTCCCTTTCCCCTGGATCTAGAAAGGGAATCCAGTAACATACTGAGATGTGGATTTCCGTCTGAAACAATGATACAGTCATCCTGAGAGTTACTGTGATCTGAACTTCCTTTCTTCTTCTTCCTATATTTATAAACCTGTCAATCATCTGCCAGAGGTAGTCCCATGTGAACAATAGGTGGATTTTCGATGGAGGTAAACTGTTGATCTGACTCAGCCTGCAGCACACATTGATCCTGGCACTCCTCCATAACTTGAGTACCCTCTTCTCTCGCAATAGGTGGTTCCAAGACACTTCGGCTAGCATCTGCTACAACAAAATTCGTAGAATTTGCAATCTGGGGAAGAGCTGTCTAAACAACAGTATGTGGAAGCTGCTGGTTTAATTGGTGAGGAGTAGCCTTATGAGTCAAATTCTCATTCAATATTTCTGGAAGATTCACAATGTCTGGCATATTTTCCTCCACCTGGATGATACTGTTAGGACCTGCCGATCTCAAATGTGGGTGAAGCCTGAAGCATTTGACAGGGGTGTGCCCAAATAGTTTACCGTGATTGCAGTAGTAGGGTCTTTGTTCTGCTATAATTGGCTACTAATACCCATTATGGGAAGTATTGAGTCATATTTCGTCCAGATCATGGAGAGTGATATCTCTTTCAACAAGAACTCTTGCAATCGAAAGTCTGGTTAGATTGAAGGTGGGTGCATCCAATTTCATAGGTCTCCCTAGTGCAGCTCCAATAGAGTA
>NEWO01000036.1:1096081-1132658 GCA_003013225.1 Phalaenopsis aphrodite | reverse complement strand
GATTCCACCACTATGCATGTACTATCTCTCTATTTGGAGAGGATAAAGCAAGTGGGTACCATCCAAGCTAAGCTACTAATTAAAATTTATAATGAAAGAAAACGCCCACAATTTCAATGGATAAATCAAACAAGCTGATTTTATTAACAATTTCAGGAGCACCATTTAACCTCAATGAAGGCAACACTACTCATTAGAGAAAATGGGAAAGCAACACCACAGTTGCATGCTAAATACCGTATTTTGAATCTTTGAACAAAAACATATGGGTACTACTTCAGTATTTGGCGAGGTAAAGCAAACGAGTGACATCCAAGAGCATGCTACCAACTTTATAATGACTACGATGAAAAAGAAGACCAAGATTTTACAATATAAAATTGATAACGCAAGTCACTTCAACAATTATAGGATGAAGTTTTAACCTCGATAAAGGTCACGCTGCTCTGAACACGGCTAGTTCGAACCCATCCCCTGATCGTGATGTTCTTCCCTACCATGTCCAATCCTTCATCTGCTCCACCCCTCACATCGGCAATCCTTAGCCGCATCTTGAACTTCCGGACCCCTTCCCCGACCTCAGTTCTAGCCTTCTCTCCAGTCTCCGCATCCGCAGATAGGGCTTGGCTGCAGAAAAGCCTCCAGAAGGACGAATGAGCAATTGGATTCAAAAAAAGTTGGTGAGGGGTTGGACGAAGAATTAGTGGAGGGAAAGAGAAGAAAGCGAGTGACGGAGAGGGCGGAGAAGATTTGAAGCACCGGTCGTGGAATTTAGATTTAGGGTTGATGGTATTGATGCAATGGAGAAGTATGTGCGCCGCAGGCAGTGGGCGCAAACGGGGGCAGGAGGCGGGAGTGAGGAAAGCACTCGCGGCCACCATCATCTTAGCGGCCTGCAGTAGGTCTGTTCTTCAAATTCTGAGCCCCGAAAAAGCTTGTGTCCGAGTTTGGTCTATCTACTGGCAACGGCCACTAGGGGGTGGGGTTGTGATTTGCTCCTCCATTTCCAATTTCAAATTTAATTTTAATATTATATAAGCCATGAAATAAAATATATATTTATATTATCTTTGAATTACTACTCCCAAGATGTTAAATTTATAATAGAAATTTTAATATTAGTTTTTGATGTGTTGATAGAGTTGAATAGTGAATCGGTTTAATTAAAGCTCATTCACGATCATTTTAATTAATTAATCAAACAGCTTGAAGATTTTAATAGGTAGTTGATTGACAAATATATATGTTTTAACAGTGTGAAAGCTTTTAAATAGAATGAAGCTACAATCTTAAACATTGAGATATCTTTGAGTGTAGCTGTTGGAATTTCATCAAAAACTTCAACATTAGGTACCCGGTGAGAGCACTCCTGAGATGGGTGACATCCTGGGAAGTCGCGGCAATGGGGCAAAACAGTGATACTGTTATGCTGAAATGGATGATATAGTAATGGATGAGAATTCTAATTATTACAAACCATATCAGAGCATTGCACTAGTCTGAAGATAAAATTATCGGCCTAATGGATGAGTCAAGGTTAAGAATCTGATAAGTTTATCAGTTATTTAAGTGGGGGAGATAATACAACCACTTAAGTAGAATAAAGTTAAACCCTAAATTGACTCGCCTTTTGGTGTAATTATTGAATTTCATGAGAAACACCCAAGTTATTTTAGCGCAGGAGCACTCTTAAGATGTGTGACTTCTTCTTGGGAAGTTACATTAATGGAAAAAAATTTTTGCTTCCTTTGGTCCAAGTTTGCCATTTTTTGGTTGGTTGGGGTTTTAACTTTTTCCAATTGTTCTTGGACCATTCTTTTGGCCTTTGAACTTATTTGGGTTAGGTTTTTCACTTCTTTTTTTTCCCTTTCCCAACCAAAAAAAGTGTAAGTTAAAAAAATTCGATATACTTTTTTTTTTGCATATTTTTTTTTTCGTGTGTTTTGTGCTTTTTCCTCTCGCTTTTTGTTTTCTCTCTTTTTTTTTTCAACCGATAAGCTACGCATTCAAGCACCATGGGTGTCAATACTTGAAACAAAAAAGTACTAATTAAATTTGGAGCAAGTGCACCTAAAATTATTTTTTGCAACTTTTGTTGATCCCAACTCTATGTTAAAAATCTAGCTAATTGTATTAACTTCTAAATATTTCATTTAAAGGGATCTAAATACATTGCACTTAGAAGTTTATTATTTGTATATCTCACACTTAAAACATAATATTTATGCACATAAAGCTCGAAAGTCCATTAAAATCATAGAAAAATTGCTCAATTAACCATTAATCCATTGTCTTCAATTTTCAGCAATAATTTTCAGTGTGTTTTGCACTTACATGTGAGTTGTAATCACCATTTACCATCTCATGAGCTCCAAATCTAATATTTAATTTAAATTCCAACACAATCAAATTTTTTGAATTTATTTTTTCTTTAGAATTATCGCAAGTCTCCAATGAAGCAAAAAAGTGCAATGAAAAATATAAATTTTAATTTTTATCATTTGTACCTGATGCCCAAAATTATTTGAGGCAAGTTGGTTAATCACGTAAAAATATGTGTCAATCAAGTAATATACAAAAATGAATCTGCATATCGATTACAAAATTATAGTGTTAAAACATTTCTAACAGGCGAAGTTCTAATTCATTGAACCGTTAAGTTTAGTTTGAAGCAATTGAATGAAAGAAAGGAATCTAACGGTCCTAAAAGTACAGTAAACATAAATGGTATAAAAAAGTCTTAAGATTTTCAGATATTTAAAAATCAAACTCATGTGATATAGGTCAGTTGGTTTCTCTCATGGCACTCATGCTATTGTTGACAACTAGGGATAAGATTTTTCTCCTTAAGCTTATGCCTAGGTAAGAAAAAGAATCAGAAACCCATATAGTTAAATTTTGCTTAGCCCTATGGTGTTTAACAAGATACTTCTGATCCTTTATTTTGGTTACAAAATCCTAACTAGAGTACATCTATTCTACCAGGTTTTTGTTGTTAACCAACTCATTCCACTACACAATGGGCATAAGTCATAGCTCAGGAGGGATTTTAAGATTCCTATCACTTCAAATAAAAAGTAAACTATATCTGGAAAGCTAACACATCAATATTAGAAATTCATGCATCAAAAAGTCATCGAGGGAACCAAAAATTCATTAAGTGAAAATCATAAAAAATCACATTTCTTGCTTCTTAGGAGAACGAAACAAAATTAAGTGCATTGCATGAAGAAAGAAAGCACATGAACTTTGTTATTATGGGAATAAAAAATAAACAATGCAAAAAGTACATAAGCCCACTATAGAGTCAATCGGTCATTGCAATACATCATGGTTCGCTCCGCTCAATACATATGTATGTTGATTTCTCTCATATATATGCACTCAATTTCTCCTTAGAATCATAAAATCCCTCAACAAACATACATGAGAAGAGACCGTCGAGCTCCATAGAATTCTCTAAACTCTAGAGGCCTAGCCCCCAAAGCCAAAAGTCCTACTATCATGACAAAAATGAATTGATATACTTAGGTATTGCGTTATAGGTTCAAAATAGGCATAAAACTCTTTAAATATGTCTATTTACATAATCATAAAGCTTAGGAAAAACTACTGGGTGCAGGGGCGTGCATGTGCAGGCGTAAGCACGCAAGTAACACATGAGCACACACATGCGAGTGCCAGCGCGCTGGGGTGTGCGGGTGCACACAAGTGCTTGCACAGATGTGCAAATTCATGTGCATGGGGACTAGAGGCGCTGACATGCAATATATGGGGCATAATGAGTGCTCGCATGCGCTTCCTTCAACTCTTTTCCTTCCCCAAGTAGCTTAAAATCTGTATCTTGGACAACATAAAAATATATATTTCTCGAAAGTATTATCATGATAAATAAGGAATATAAAATGATATTTAATGTAGTAAAATCATGTAGATTTTCCTGTTGATGTCAGTACATAAAAAAAACAATGATACAAACTACTTATATCGCCTTCCATGAACTTTACCAAAGCTAGAATCATCTCATTTTCTTCATCCATGCCAAATCCCTCTTTCTTCATACCCTCAATGTTCTTCTCATTTTTGTAGTAAGAGTTTGAGAACAAAACCCAACAATCCAACTTAGATCCTTCCAAAATTTCATCACTTATAGCACAACTAGGATTTGTTGTTTTCAAAGTTAGTCGCGAGAGAAATGTACATTGAGATAGTGAGAACCAAAAAGGAAATTTCATCTCTAGTTGAACTTTTAGGATGTTGCTAATGAAGATAGGAAAGAAGGTTGTCGACCAGCAAGTCACAATGCAAGGGAAAATTGGTTAGTTGAGTGTTATTTATATGAGTTTCATAAGGTTTTAGGGGTTATATGTGTAAATATTATGTTTTAGGTGTGAAATATGTAAATATTCAACTTTTAGATACTATGTATATAAATCCCCCTACATTTAATATAAATTTAAGATGCAAGATAAAATAAATTAGATGACAAAAGAAGTTGTAACAATTTCATTTTTTTTCTTAATTAAGTCCATTTCTATCCTACAAGAATCTTTATATAAATTAGTTTATTTACAATTATTAGTTTCTTTAATGAGATGCACCACCACTCATTTTGCATCACCGGTCTTCATTTCGTCAGTTTCTTGATGTCATCATTATTTTTACGAAGTCGCCAGTTTGTTTTTTTTTGTTATGTTGCCTCTTCTCCGAATTATTCTCTATCTTAGATCATATGGGTAAATTAAGAGGTGAGAATGGGCAAGCAATAATGGGAATAAAGAAAATAAGTGTATGGGAAGCCTTCATAAAGTGAATTTTTGCATTGATAGCTCCAAAGTATAAGTCCAAAGTGAAATCACTTTGGTATGCTTTGAAGACATAACTATGAAAGAAATATTATGAAAGCAAACAACTAGAGAATTCAGGTTGATATACCTGTTCTAGAATTTGCAATGTCTTTTAAGGATAAGTCTTTATAGTTAATTACATCTTAAACAGTCAAAACTACTTAAGAAAACTCCTGATTGAGGTTATAATTTGTTCTCAAAAGGTTCAAGTGTCTTCATCGAGGAAAGGAATGTCAAAGTCATATCTTAAAGGTATCAAATCTTTAAGGATTTTAAACTACCCTAGATTTTTATTTTGTCATTAATGGTTTAGTTGAGATTCATCCTTCTGCTCTAGGTTGTGAATGTTTATCCCTGCAAAACATAATTAGTACACCCTAATAACATGCAAAGTAAATCTAATGTGAAGTCCGTCTTTTGACTTCAGCAACCATGCAAAACAAAGTAAGCAGTAAGTCATGTTTTTGTTAATTTAGTTTGTTTGTTAATTTTTAATTTTTAGACAACCCAGTCAAGATGTCCATGGCTCTGTCATCTCAGACTCGTCGTGTGCCTCGATCTACTTAGTCTGAGAGGTGGTCAAATGTCTTCCAAAAGATCTCCATAGACCCAAGTATCTAGTGTTTAATTTGCGTTCGGTGATCTTTGTTTGTTAAAGGTATCATTTAAGTTTTAGTGTCTTTTTTAGATTTTAAGTGTTGA
Source organism: Phalaenopsis aphrodite (assembly GCA_003013225.1). NCBI lineage: Eukaryota > Viridiplantae > Streptophyta > Magnoliopsida > Asparagales > Orchidaceae > Phalaenopsis > Phalaenopsis aphrodite. The sequence goes on along the minus strand of NEWO01000036.1, from coordinate 1,127,109 downwards.
AAATTTTAGGTTGCTTAAGACTTATTAGTTGATTAATAATTTTTTCTATCATATTATGTTTTATTTTAGTTGTTTGGGATGACCCAGTCAAGACCTCATGATTTTGTTGTCCCGAGGTTATTTATGATTTGTGGTTTTGTTAGTTACAAATGATTGGAATATATTTTGTTAGCAGCCATGGGTTGCCTCCTCCAAAATACCTTCTCAAGTTGCATTTTCATTATTCAAGTTTAAGTTTTAATGTTTTTTAAGATGTATTTTATGTCATTTAGGTTGGTTTGGTACCTCGGGTCAAATTATCTATGACTGAGGCTAAGTGTGTTTTTATTTTCGTATGAGAAGTCAAACCCTACTTAACCTTTAGTCACCTGGGTCTACGTTAATTTTAGTTTGGTTCAAGTAGGGTTGAACTGATATAAGAGGAGTCTCTAGGTAATCAGAGTTAACCTGAGTTAGGCTCGTTGTCCCTCGAATTATCTTCAAACTTGTTTAAATTGACCAAAGTTTAATAGGATTGACCTAATTAACTTTGCTAGGTTGGGGTCAAACTAGTCTTCCTTCGTTTAAATTTACTTAAAGTAACCCAAGTTAAACCAAGTCGGGTTAACTTGGGAGCAAACTAGGTTGAGTTGGGATGATATGAGTTTGAAACCTTTTGGTTGAATTAAGTTTAAGTTAAATTAGACTTGGGTGAAGTCTAAGCTAATTTAGACTTGAGTTGTGTGTTTAAGTCTAGGTTGGATTAAACTTAAATCAATCCTTGATTAAACTAAGGTTGAGACTTAAGTCAAGCTTGAAGTTGAGTCTCAAGTCAGGTTAATCAGAGTTTAGTCTAATTATCCAAGGTAAAAGTTGTCTTTGGGTTGGCTTGAATTAGGTCAGGTTGTCCGAGCGTGTTGGTTTGATTTTGGGTTGGCCCGAGTAAGGTTGATTTGACCCAGAAATTAGGTTGACCTGAGTTAATATGGGATGGGCAAAATTTTAATTGAGTTAACTCGAGCTTGGTTGAGCTGACCTGATGATTTGGATTTGGTTGACTCAAGATAGATTGGGTTGACCCAGTGGTCCATTTGAATTGGGTTAACCCAAGTTAGGTCAGGTTGACTAATGGTTTGGATCAGGTTAACCCGAGTTAGGTTGGGTTGACTCAGTGGTTCAGTTGAATTAGGTTAACCTCAATTAGGTCATGTTGAACCGATGATTCAGTTCAATGGTTACTCGAGATAGGTCTGTTTGACCAGGTGATTCAGTTGAATTGGGTGAACCCAAGCTACGTCATGTTGACCCAATGATTCAGTTGAATTGCGTAACCCGAGTTATGTCGGGATAGCCTGGTGATTCAATTGAATTAGGTTAACAAGAATGAGGTTGGGTTGACCCAATGATTTAGTTGAATTGGGTTAACTCGAGTTAGGTCAGTTGATCTGATGATTCAATTAGATTGGATTAATCTGAGTTAATCAGGTTAACCCGATGATTCAGTTGAATTGGGTTAACCGAAGTTAGCTCGTGTTGACCCGGTGATTTAGTTGAATTGGGTTAACTTAAGTTAGGTCGGGCTGACCCGGTGATTTAGTTGGATTGGGCCTAAGTCAAGTTAGACCCAAGAGAACTTGAATTTGACTAAGTCTAAGCTTGGTTAGACTTAGCTTAGGTCTTGATGGAGCTAGACCAAGAAAAAGTTTGAGTTGAACTAAGTCTACATTTTCTTAAACTTAGGCTAAATCTAGGTTAGACTGGACTTAGAGGAGTTTGAATTTAAATTAAGCCTAAGTTAAATTAGACCCAAAGGTTAAATTCAAGTCCAATTTGAGCTAGACCTAGATGACTTGGACTAGGTCCAAATTAAGTTAAACCTAGGGTTAGGTCTAATATAAGTTAAACTTATGAAGATGGTTGATATTTGGGTCTAATGTGGCTTAAACTCAAGAGGTTTGGATGATATTTGGGCCTAATGTGGGTTAGACCCAAGAGGGTTGACAAGGTCTAAGTTAGACCTAAGGGATAGGTTAGGTTTAAGATGAGTTAGACCATAAGGTTAGGTTAGTTCTAATTTAGGTTAGGTCTAAAGTTGATGTTTTGATCTAATATGCTTGGAGTTTAGGGTTTAGGTCTAATATAGGTTAGATCTATAAGTTTTGTGCTAGATCTAAGTTAGATTAGACATAGTGTTTAAGGTTAGATCTAGTATTGACCAGAATTAGAGCTTTGATTAGGTCTAATGTTGATTAAACCTAAAGGGTTGGGTTAAGTCTAGTTTAGGTTAGACCTAGGTCTAAGATGAGTTAGACCTAAAGTTTAGAAAAGATCCAATTTGGGTTGGACCTATGGTTAAGGTTAGGTATAAGATGAGTTAGACCTAAGAGTATAAGTTAGGTCCAACTAGAGTTGGACCTAAGGTTCAGGTTTGAACTAAGTCTAATTTGTGTAGACTTAGTAGATTCAAAATTATGCTAAGTCTAAGATGTGTTAAACTTAAAGATAAAGTTTGGTCTAGGTTAGGTTAAACCGAGAGAGTTTTAGGTTAGGCATGAGCTAAGCCAAATCTGGCTAAGACTCAGACTTAACCGCAATTGGATGGGAGAAATTGATCAACTATGAGTTCACTTAGGACTAGACTGACTCAGACCCAACCCAAGCCCATAATCAAATTGAGCTAACCTTAAGTCATTATGAATTTATCATGGTTAAAGGGGCTAACCATCTTGTCAAACCCTTAAGACTCTACTAAACTTTGCTTCTAAGCTTAGATTAATAATTTAAACTTAGTTTGAGGACTAATTTGGGCCAAAATGTATCTTTTTTTATTTTTACAATTTAATCCTTAGTCTCCTAATTTTCATTTTAGGATTTTTAAGGGTAGGAATCATCATTCTTGGGTTTACTTTTATTTTCCTAATTTTCTTGTTAATTTCTATCTTTAATTTTTAATTTTTTGATTTTTTATAATTATTTTCAAAATCATTATAAATTAGTTAAGAAATTGATCATTTTAATATCAGGAGATTCACTGACCTTGGAAAAATCAAGAAATATTCCCAAAGATAGAGGCAAAAGTCCCCAAAATATTCATATATTTTTATATTTAATTCTTAATAATTAAAATAATCTCTCAAGTGTTCAATTAATTAAAAAGTAAATATAATTTATTTATTTTTAACTTTATTATTATTACTTTCCTCTTCGTCTGAGTTTAAAGTTATTTTTATTTTATTTTTGTGATTTTTCTACACCAAGCTGTGAATTTTTTAAGTTTTATTTAATTTTCTAGATTTATTTAATTCGGAAAAATCAAATTTTCCTACTTATTCACATGGCCCCACATCATCCCTGGTATGCTCCGAACTCTTATGTGGCATCTTCCAGTTGAGTGGGATTTTTATGCGGGCATCTGAGGCAGTGTCGATCTGAAACGTTCACTCCACATTTCCATGGTTCATTGGATGACATTCGTTCATCATCCCCATGAGATAATGAACCGAGAACCATCAATTATCAAACTATAAGATCTTGCTCGATTCTCAACCAAATCACTTGGGGCTTGTTTATATAGCTTCATCTAAACCCCACTAACATATCAATATGGTTCAATGAGCATGGTGTGTTCATTTCTTTCACAAAAGACCAAACCCGAGGCTAGTTTAGGGGTTTTGATCCATACCTTGTCCCAGGAGGTTTGGTCTTGATTGGGCTTGGTAGAGAGCTTCAGCTTGATCTCAGAAACCTCCTCCTTGTTTCAATTTGAACTAAAATTGGCCTTAGCTATAAGCTAGACCAAATGGTGACTCAGATTGGTGTTTGGATTGATTGGAGAGCTCGAGAAGCCTCAATTTTGATTGAGGGAGAGTCGTGGAGGTCCTAGGAAGCTTTTGGGAGGTTTAAATATAAGTTTTGAAAGGTTTCATGTCTAGGCCAAAAATTGTCCTAAATTAGGGTTGACAAACTAGGGTTTTCTAGTGGTATGATAACTTGAGTACATGGGGATTAATTGTGTAGGTCAAGAGGGAGATTTTCTCTTTTAAGAGGTAGAGGTCTAGGGGACTATATAGGGAGTTTGGTGGTGGTTCAATGCTTTTGAGTTCCTTCATTAAGTAGCCATGAGAGACCATGAGAGAGCTCTATGATGATTGAAGAGGCTTTGGTGGTCCCTTAGAGAGTCTAAGAGGAGTTCTAGAGGAGTTTTGAGCAATGGGGTGGAATTCTCCAAGTTTCCATGGTAGCTTGTTACTCTTGACCATAATGATGAGTATGAAAATGAGGGAAGCATGAGAGAAGGCTCTGAGCTGATTAGAGGCTTCTTAGGTGGATAACACTGGACATGGATAATTGGGTTTGACTCACCAATGACTGGTCAAAGATGGCTTAGGCTAGATGGCATGTATGGTAACATATGGCCCCTCCCCATGACTAGCCATAATGAATAGTGCCAAGCCACCATTTGAGGCTGAGTTGGCTTGATGAGTCACCCACGTGTCATGCTAGGTCGTTATTCGGTCATAAGTAACCCAATAAGAAGGGTCCATGGGTCATTTTTTGGTTTTACTCTTAGGGTTAGACCTAGGCTAATTGGGTTGGGTTTCCTTCTTACCTTAAGCCCAAAGGGAATTTAAATATTCTTTTAATTAATTATTTAATTAATTAAAATAATTATGGGGGTTGACCCCATGATGATTGGGCTCACCACATGGTGTTTGTCATGAACATGTGGTGTGAGGTCCAATTAGAGGGCAAGTTGATCAACTGTTCAAAATTTTGTTAAATTAGGGTTAGGACTAATTAGTTTTGACCATCCCAAGGTGCCATCAAATTTTAGGTTCAAAGGGCACATTAGGGTTTGTGGTGATTTTTAGGGTTTTGGAGTGTTATGGAGGCTATTTGTGAGGCTAGGGATCCAGTTAGGTAGATCCCTCTCCCAAGATGTATTCCATGGTCAAAGTGGTTTCTAGTGTCCAAAGGCAAGTCCCTAGGTTTTTGGGTTGATTTGGGTGACGTAGGTCATGTTTAGTCCACGGTGGTCAATTTAAGTTCCTCACCTGGTCAAAACCCTAAACCCACTAAATCAAGGGTTGGGGTTTAGGCTTGCATTGGTGAAGCCAAAGAAAGCATAATCCTTATCAAGATTCATGTGCAAGAATGTGAGGTCAGTCCTCACAAAAGTGAGGTCAACAAACGAACTCTCAATATATGTGGTGTACCATGTAGGTATGTTGTACATATTAGTGTTGACCGAACTAGTCAGTACAATTACATAACATTTAAATATGTCAGAAATGTTCCGATGAATGACCAGATATATGTTGTAGTTTGTTGTTTGGGATTCAGGTGTAAAAATTTGCACAAGAGGATCGACTAACTTAAAAATAAAATGTCGTTATTCAGTGTGAGGAGGGCTTTATTCCACTTTTCGAACTTGCTGGGGAAGGAGGTGTTGGGATCTAAGAAAGAGTCATAGCAGCCTTAAAATGTCAATTTTTGTGTCCTTTTTCTAATTAGGAAGAAATGTCAATGGACTTATATTCTAACCAAGGGGAAAACATGTGAGCTGGAGGAAAGTCGTAATTCCGTGCCAGGAGGGTTGTAGATCCTACTAGCAGAAGAGAGAACATATGTAATATTCCATTGTAGGACGTCTTATACTAATTCTCAAATATGTTGAATGTCAGGTCCCTAACTCATTAGAAATGAATGTAAATGAATGTATATCCTAACTAAGAAGAGAATATGTGAGCTAGAAAAAAGTCATGATTCTGCGTCAGGAGGGTCTTACATCCGATAGCGGCAGAGAATACATGTCGCATTCCATTGAATGAGGCCTTCTACCAATTCTTGAAAATGTCAAATGTGAAGTTCATGTATCTTTAGGAAGGAATGACAATGGTCTTACATCCTAATTAAGAGGAGAACATGTAGACTTGAGGAAATTTGTGATTCCATGTCAGGAGGACTACAGATCCTACTAGCGAGAGAAAGTTGTGTGAAAATGACTCAGGGATTTTGGTTAAGGGTTTGTTACGAATTCCTAAATTTTGCTAGGTATAGGCCACCCGTAGAAAATTACACCTTGCCCATAGTTGTTTTTTAGTTGGTGATATTGTTTAGGGTTGATTTAAAGGTCTTCAATTGTTTGCTTGGTTTAAGCAGCTTGCAGGAAACTACATTTTACTCATAATTGTATTTTCATTGGTGTAGTTGTCGAGAGTTGATTTTATGTTATTTTGTGGGATTTTGTTTCCCTTTTTAGTTAATGTCAGTTTTTTTTATTCACGTGTGTCTTTTTTGGCTTCTCTGGACCTGCACGAGAAGTTTTCAGTGGCAAAAAACCAAATATAGCAAAAGGATGTTTAACTTCATTCTTCTCACACATAATATCAAAAGATATCAATGCTACATCAAAATAATACCTTGATAACATAACTTTAAACAACATTTAGCACATCAAACATCATCTAGCATCATCCATGTCATGTCTTTGTCCATGTCCGTCATATAGGTATGCTGCACATATTAGTGATGAACGAACTAGTCAGTCAAGTTGCATAACATTTCAATATGTCAGAAATGTTCTAATGAATGACCAAATATATGTTGTAGTTTGTTGTTGGGGATTCTTGTGTAAAAAATTCACAAGAAAATCAACTAACTCAAAAATGAAATGAAGTTATTCAGTGTCAGGAGGGTTTTATATCCACTTTTTGAACTTTCTGGGGAAGAGGTGTTGGGATACAAGAAAGGGTCCTAGCAACCTTAAAACATTAATTGTTGTGTCCCTTTCTTATTAGGAAGGAATGCCAATGGACTTATATTCTAACTAAGGGGAAACTACTAGTTATGACCTATGTGTTCTACATACGTAGGATGTAAGTCTCCCGTTCCTCGAAGTTATTCTACCATATGTTCCCATTTAGAGTTGAGCTGGACAAATACATTATCTTTGGCATGACTCAAAAGTTTCACTTGATCGACTTGGAGAACAAAATCAAGGAGTGGAAGCTTTGATTTTTAAGGGCGAGTTGCGAAAATTGGGGCATCAGCACCAGGCTGATCGGAGGCTCATATAAGAAGAAAAAAGTGATTTCACCCCAAATTAAATTGTACAAAATGATTGTTCTGGGGAAGCAGTTTTTGGTGGTCCAATACATCGATCCCATGACCCTTAATTAATTTTTGAACCCAAAAAAGTACAATCCCATGACACTAGAGCTGTGGACCATCTCTGATGAGGCCAAAGAGGAGGCGGCTAGATAAAGCTATGTGGCTTTCAAGAAAGGAGTCACAGAAAAGAAAGAGAGTAGGCAGCTCTCCTCTTAGAAGAATAAATGAAGAAACATACGAAAGTGATCATACTGAGGCTGCCATTCCAGGTTCAAATCTAATACATTCAGTTTATAAAACCACAGTAGTTATTCAAAAAAAGGTTATTAGTGAGTTGATTTTAATATAATGGAAACCTGCTCCAATGGTTTCGAGTGGTTTGGGGGGTTGCATCAAGATGCGCTGAATCCGTCTTTCTTTTGGTCAGAGACTGAGGAGTTTGCACAGCATCCCTCTCTACAAGAAGTGTCTCGGCCATCGACTTTGGGCTACATTCCACTCTTTGAAAGTGCTGAGGTGAGCCATAAATCTCCTTCAGTGCCACCTAAGGATAACTCTAGTGGGGGCTCTGATTCGGTCGAGGAGGCCAGCATAGGAGGAAATGCAAAGATTTTCTCCCATCACCTCCAAAGGATAAGCAGATGGAGAAGTGATACTAGAATCGTTTGAAAAATAAACGACTGAAGATATATATGAATTTAGATTCCAACTTTGGACTGATATATATTGAGAGGGAATGGTTCCCCTTAAATTTTGCATTAGCCGAGTATGCATCTACTATTTTTGATATCATGTGGTCATTTGAAATTGAGAATCATATGGACAATCTTTGCCTCGTTGATCTCTTTCATCTAGCCGACCATTTCCGGCTACACGGGTACGTATCAACACATCACATGTCCTCGCTGTACTTGTCTATAAGAGAAAAAACTATTAAGTCTGAGGCAAGAGCTCGAGGGAGCTGGCAGAGCTGGCAACAATGAGGGTGGTCCAGGTGGAGGTAGAACTGAAGGAGGTGAAAGCTGAGCCAAAAATAGCATCGGAGCGGGTGTTTGTTGTCCAAGAGGGGAATTCAAAACTATGAATAAATAGCCACCATGAAGATGACTAAGGAACTCCTTGCCATACAAATTGAGTATTTGAAAGAAGGTAAAGGAATCTCAGTTGATCAACTTGCTAGAGTGGGGATGGTCGACCACAAATATTATGATAGTAATGAATTACAAAAGCTTTATGATGCTCTTGTGCATTCGATCAACCGGATGAATCAGAGGGTGACAATGTGGTAGATGGAGGCGCATTTAACACTCACTCGATGATCCATAAATTCAAAATTCTCTCTATATTTTTTTAATTATGTACTCAGAATGACATTTGCAAAGATTTTGTAACAAACATTTATATAAATGAAATATAACCTTTCGGTCATACTTATTTGTGATCTTTTGTTTGACTATACTAACTTTGTTATTCGTACTTTGACTCATTTTCATGCTTTGTCTGTCTTTGTCACTAGAGATTCAAAAGTGAGATCATGTATGATCAAACACCTCTGCGGTGTCAGTTGGGCATCAACTCTTAGGCAGACCTAAGATTTACATGGCAAGACCCAAAAATTTGTTTAGCCAATCTAAACCATGTATGGTTTATAGCTTTCAAAACTTGAAAAAAATTTGAAGTCTAAGATTTGTGGCTGAGTGCCAAAATGCTTTATGTGACCTTCTATTGTGACTAAGACTGTAAACAAGCCAAGCTTGAGCGGGCTCTGGCTTGACTAGTTTTCGACTCATTTGAAATTGCGCGTATTCAAAATTAGCTCATGTTTGAAATTGGCTCGTGAATAGCATGTTCGTGTTTTGTTTGATTTAAATAGTCTTATTCATGTTCGGCTCGTGTTTGGCTCGAAATTGGCTTGTTAAAATTAATTGAAAAAAATTGATGCAGAGTGCTGAATTTGAACCTGGACCAAATCTATGCAAAAGAAGACATATAACCACATTACCACATGAGTTATTATGATTTAAACTTAGATATAAATACATAGAATATATTATTATATAAATATTATATGATTTTTTCTATTTCAAGCTAAAACGACCAGAACATAAGTGAAAATAAAGTTGTTCATGTTCGGTTCTTTCATAATTTGAGCTTAAAAAAATTATTCATATTCGACTCATTTACTTAAAGAACGAGCCGAACACGTGCTACTTAACGAGCCAAAAATGAACTGCTCATAAAAAATAAGCTTTTTTTAAAAGCTAGGTGTGTTGAGTGTCAGAGCGTTATTTTTGCCCTCATTTTATTTTATTGCAACCAAGCATCAGAACGCTTCACCAAGCATCAGAACGCTTCACCATGCATCAGAATGCTTCTTCTGACACTTTTTTAGCTCTCTTTTTCTTTTATCGAAACCACATGTCGGAACACATTTTTTGTGTTCTTTTTTCGGGTAATCCAGTTCTCCGAGTTTTGTGGTGACATGAGGCTTATCGATCCTTTGGTTCCTCGAGTGTTATTTAAAGTCCGGGTTTATAACACTACAGTTAGTTATTTCATAAGAAAATACAAAAAAAATTATTTGAAGTAAAATAAGATTATCTTTCTCAAAGAAACGTGCAAAGTAATCTTTTTCAAGGAAAAAAAAACTTTTTAAGATAGTCTTCACTCCACGTTTGGTAGAGCTTTTTTCCCATTTAGGATTTTAGTCTGTAAGCTCTTGGGGCAACTTGTTGATCAATGATGAAGGGGCCAATCCGTGTTTGATCAAGCTTGCTGACAGACTATCCTTGCACAACTGAATTCACTTTCTTCGAAACTAGGTTAACGGGGGAGAAAGTCCTTTCTTGGACATTCTTGTTATAGTAATGGGCTGTTCTTTTTATTTCTTCTTATCGGAGCATAGTTTTTGTTTGAACTTATTCTAGAAGATTGAGGGCAAGTGAAGTTTTTTCGTCATTTGTGTCTTACAAGTCAGTGAGCCTCTCTTTATGAAAAGATTTTGTAGTGAGTACCCTCTGGCTATGATGTTGTATTTAATTGGTAACATTGTTTCCATTATATCAGAAAGCATGTATGATGTTTACCCAAGCGCTAATGAAGGAGTGGTTTGGATGGCCCAAAGGAAGAATATAATAAAATTTGCCAAAGTACCCTTAACACCCTCAACTTTCTTCATTAGCAAGTTTAGAATGATCTTGTTTGCAGTGTCTAATTAACCATTCATCCATGGGTGATGCACAGATGCAAATTTGAGATTGATTTCTGAATTTAACATAAATTCCTTACCCCCTAATCGTTAAATTAGGTTTAGTTGTCTGATATGAGGATTAGGGGTAAACTGTACCGACATATAATATTTGTCCAGATGGAATTCTAGAAAACCTCCACAGTAATTTAGGCAAAAGCTTTCGCTTTGATCCATTTGGAAAAATAGTCAACGGTGACCAATAGAAAATTTGCTGTCCTTTTGAAGGTGGGGGGCCCAAGGATATTAAAACCCCAAATAGTGAAAGAACAGAGGCTTACAATCAGTTGCAATTTTTTTGTCGGTTGATGTTGTAATGAAGCGTATTTCTGACACTGCTTGCAACTTTGAAAATTTTTTTATGTGTCCTTCAATCGGATCGACCGGAAATAACCTTATCTTTGGACACTATGAGCTATGTTCTTTTTTCCAGAGTGATTTCCATATTCACCCAAATGTACTTCCCAGAAGATCTATTCCGCCACATTTTTTTTCACACATCTTAAGAGCAATGGAGTGGTTAACCTTTGAAAAAGTTTGTCTTCAATGAGGATGTATTATGATACTTTGAACTTGAATCTCTATGGGTCTTTCACCTCTACAAGGATGTTCCCCTTCTTGAGGAAGTGAGCATAGAGATCTATCTAACTTTACATACCCTTAGTCTCTACCTACACTGTAATCAGTTCTTCTATGGTTGGTCGAAAAAGCCTTTGTGGCGCACTTTCTCCAAAGCATATGTTCTTTGACATGAGGTCCGCCAATTTGTTCTCTTCTTGTCCTACATGTTCAATTTGGAAGCTTTTGAACTCCTTATGCTTGTCATTGGTTTGTTCAAATACTTGATCATCATTTCATCTCGAGCTTCAAATTCTCTAATGACTTGATTTACAATGAGTTGAGAATCTAACTTTACTGCTATATGTCGAACACCGATTTCATGGGCTAAACATAGTCTGATTATCAATGATTCATACTTTGCTTGATTGTTTGTGTCATATAAATCTAGGACGACAGAAATATGTTCTCTGGTTGGGCTGCATAGCGCCACCCGATTATTGTAGTTGCTTGGTTGTAAGCACCATCAACATAGATGATCCAAACTTTTATCTTGTTTGGATTCTTCTCACAATTCAGTCAGTTCAGAGAAATCAGTTAGGAAGTCAACTGCAGCTTCAGTCTTGATCAACATTTGTGGAACATAACTGATGTCATACTCGCTAAGTTCCACTACCCACTTCAACAATCAACTAGAGTGTTTTGGATGAATGAGTAAAAGCTTGAGCGGATGATCAAGAATTACTCTGATCATATGCATTTGGAAATATGGTTCGAGCTTGTGAGCAAAGAAATTAAAGAAAATCTTAATTGTTCCATAATAGGGTACCGGACTTAGGCTTTTCTGAGAACCTGATTAATGTAATAGATGAGAAAGTGCTTCCCCAACTCCTCTCAAACCAGGACTGAACTAATGGCTTCTGAACTAATTAGCAAATATAGCGAGAGTACAACGGAGGTGTGACTAGCAACTGCTTCAGACTTTGAAATGTATGGTCACATCTAGCCATCCATTCGAACTTCTTGGCTTTCCTTAATACTTTAAAGAAGGAGCATTTTTTTGCCTTATTTATGAATCTGCTAAGCACCGCAATTCGATCAGTCAACTTCTACACCTCTTTGGTATTTCAGGGAGAAGACATATCCATGAGTGCCTTTAATTTCTCAGAATTAGCTTTAACTCCTTCAAGCATCAAGAGGTGTCCTAAGAATTTCCTAGTTGAAGCTCCAAACGTGCATTTTAGCGAACTTAATTTTATATTATACTTTCTGAGAGTCTGGAGTGTTTCTCTTAAAACATTTATACATTGTTCGGCTGACTTACGTCTTATTAACACATCATCAACATGGACCTCAATATTTCTTTATTTTTTTTTAGAAAAAAACTATATTCATAAGACTTTGGTAAGTAACACATGTATTTTTCAACCCAAAGGGCATTATAGTAAAATAAAATATTTATTTACTAGTAATAAAAGCCATATTGTGAGTATTGGTTGAATGCTTCTTGATCTGGTGGTATCTGAAGAAAACATCTAGGAAACTTATGATAGAATGTCTGACCACAAGTCCACTAGTGATTTGAAACTTGGTGGTGGATAGTATTCCTTGGGGCAAGTCGCATTCAAATTTGTGTTGTCTGCACACATCCACCATTTGTCGTTGGACTTATGCACCATAACTACATTAGATACCTAGAAGGGGTATTGATCCTCCCATATGTAGCTTGCCTCCAAGAGCTTTTGTACCTCCTCACAAATTAGTCCAGCCAAAGACATCACCGACGACTGAATCTTCTGCTTCATAGGCTGGACAGATGGATTGACATTGAGGCGGTGACAAACCATGTCGATGGGGATGCCTGACATTTCCAAGAATGTCCAAGCAAAAACATTTCAGTACTCTTGGAAAATCTGAATAAACAATTTTTGTGACATGTATTGAAAGTTTCATTGATTATAAAAACTTTACCAAGATCTTCAGAGTCAATGAGAATCTTGAAAGTGGCCTCGTTGGTTTCAATGCCTTCTTTCATTGGTGTTGTATATCCAGTGCTTAGTGATCCATGCTTCCCACCACCCAAATAACATGTATGATATTGCTTCAGATTTCTATGTATGGTGATAATCTCTCTGTCACAAGAAAATTTCACCGCTACAGGATTTTTAGACGCAACAACCTAGCAATTGTTAAGTGGGCGACCAAAGATTGCATTGAAAGTTAGTGGCACATCGACCATTAAGAAATTCTCGATATTAATGAACAGGTTACTGCCCTCTCCCCAAGTGATAGACAATGAAATCATGCCAAGCACCTCTTTTCTAGTGCAGTTAAAAGGTTGATCATCAAGTTCATTTTATTCAATGCTGCCTTGAAGATAATGTTCCCTGAGCTACCTATGTTAGCCAAAGTAATACCTTCCTGATACTTGTTAACTAGCTAAATGATGATGATGACATCTTTATAACAATTTTAAACAGAAGGAAGATCAGCATCGATGAAAATGATCAAAGGAAGGGACTTCCTTATAGGAATGGAAGTCATAAAGTAATATCTCTTTGACTAGCTCCTCTTTTTTTCAAGTTTTCTAATCGAATCACTTCCCATTATTTTTGGTATTATCTTTGCTACGTGAATAACATTGGCTCGGACAGGTCCATTTGAATCGTCTTCTACATATGCCTTGCATTGCCACCGAACATGTGAATTTGAGGCCATAAACTCCTTGAGCTTCCCAACTTGTATCAATTCTTCAACCAAGCCACAAAGATGCCTCTACTCCTCTGTATCATGGTCGTACTCTTTGTGTTACTTCCAATATTTATTGGTATTTTGGAGATGGACTTATGTTCTCATCAGTGGAGTCTTCCAAAAATACTCATCTTGGATAGCCTCCACTAGCTTTGCCATTGCAACCCTTAGTTGAGTGGGTCTTGACGCCCCCACTCCCCCCCCCCCCAATCGTCAGTTGAGTGATCATTTGATCGGCTTCAATTTCATGAATTTTGGTTAGAATCTCTGTTTCGACCTACCGACCGACCTCTTTCATGTTTGGGATGAGGTCCATCTTTCTTCCTCCACTCATCATATCGGGAACCTTTTTTGTTTGATCAACATTCAAACTTCTGTCCATTTGAGACAAGCACATTCATGTACTCCTCTACCGCGATGTGTTTTTTTGGCTAACTCTAAGAGTTCAGCCACATTCTCGGGTTTTCACAACCAGGAAAATGTCTACAAGACATAATCTTAACCCCTTGTGCTAGAGAAACTTTAGCGCCTGCTCTAGGTTCCTCATCTCTCGCTTCTCATTTTGGAACTGTGTAATGTATGCCTAAGGGATCTCATTTGGTCTCTGCACTACAAACCACAAGAATTTTGAATCCTTGCAGGGTTTCTAGGTGCTAGCATACTGTGTTGTAAAAAGCTTCTTGAACTCTCTGAAGGAATTATAATCCCAACAGGAAGTCAACCAAAACATTTGAGAGTTGAATCTCTCAAGGTGGTGTAGAACGATCGGAATTTAAATATGTTAGAAAACTTGAGAAGGCAGATGGCCATCTCAAAGGATGCAATATGGTCGGCCAGATCGCTCCGACCTTTATATGGTTCCAGGGAAGGAACCTTGAACTTTTCTAGGGGTTCAGGTTCAACAATGTGTTGGGAGAATGCATTCTCCAATCGGCAGTAAACTTTGATATTTCCCGCTTGTGGTTCCATTAGTACTGCTTGCAGTATGCTTCTCCACACAGATCCAACAATACCTTAGTTCTTGGATTCTTCCAACTGTTCGGCTCCTTGAGCTGCCAGTTGGCCATGAAGTTCAGTTATAGGAGGATTAGGCTCTGAGAGAGGCTATGCTTTCTCCTGATGTACCACTCGAGCTTGTTTCGCAATATGACCCGATATCTGATCATATAGGTCTTGAATTCATTGTTGCACAAATTCCACGACGGACTCCATGTTAGAAGTTCCTCCTATGTGCGTTCATTCTTCATTACGTACTCTTCTTCTTGTTGAAGGCATGACTTCATGCTCGCGCATATTTTAGGATGTTAAATCCCAAAATATCTTTTAAGTCACGCCCAAGGAATATAGTAATGGATGGATGAGATTAATAAAAAAAAGAGGAGTGGAGAAAGGAAAACACAAACAAAGCAAATTCTCTGGAAATATATTCAGTATATTTAGACCATGCTATTTATAGATCATAGGAAGGGTCTAGTGAATTACATAATTGATCCTAAATTTAATGGGAACATTGGAATACATTTATGAACCATTATGTTTTTATATATTTGTAACTAAATTTGGCGTCATTTGACCCTGGTAGCCGTCGTTCCCGTCGTTTCAAATCTTTAATTGTCTCTGGTGCCATTTCACATTCATAACTACTCGGCTTGGTCGTTTGACTCTCTCGTGGGTTATGATCATTCAACCAATTGACATATGCTTGGCCAATTTCCGAGGCGGTCCCTTGTAAAGACCAATTATCCTTGTGAAGGGTTATTTTATTAGGGAGAGAGTGCATCACCGTAATCTGATAGACAACATTTCTTCGAGTAATGAATCTTCGTAGAGGGTCAAACGAGGGTTCCATTAAGCGACCATATAATTCTCTTTTAAATATACAAAATTTGCTTCAATTAAAACAAGAAATAAAAGGGAATATCAAACATGATTTCATTTCCTGAAAGCTAATGTTATTTAATTTTTTTTTATTTTTTTTGCATTATTTTTAATATTCTATTTATTTAGTTTATATAAGTATTTTAATACATATTTTTTTATATTTTCAAAAAAAAAAATTGTTCTGTATCCTCGTTGAAACCGTGTCCCCGTGTCGGTATTCTTGCAACATTGATAAATTCCCATTTCATTTTACTTTTATTTTTAAAATTATGATTATTTAATGCATTTTTTCACATAGTTTATTTAAATTTAATAAACAAATCAATTTATTTTTAAAACCACTCAAAATAATATTTATATATGTATAGAGTTTTAAAAATAACAAATCTTACTGCAGGCTGACCACCATCTACCGTATCCTCCGTCCAAAATGTAATACTCAATAATATATATATATATATATATATATATATATATATATATATATATATAATATTCTATTTAAAATAAGAAGAAAAATAAAAATGACTCCACATGGTCCCCAAATGTATTGATTCCAAACCATAATATGGTTTAGAGTTGCCAAAGGCATACGACTCTGTTGTTGGCGTACAAATGCCCGCATTAAACTGAGATGTATTATAGAGGATAGGAATATATTAGAGCAAGTTGATATTTAGCTTTATTCAATAAGAAAAAATAAATTACTGATTTACTATTGAATTGATTTCGTTGAAGATTTCTTAATATTAAGCTCATCATCAACCCAATAACTAGTAATTAGAACTTTGGCGTTGATTTCATAAGTAAAATTAGGGTGTTAGACATGCAAAGCACATATGAATTGGGTTGTAATTTTCGAGAGATTTACATACATACCACACAATTATTATATATTTATATATCTACCACCAGAAGTTTGACATTTACACTTGCAAATCTATGCATGAATATGTACATCTCCTTTACAAATATAATGATATGATATTTCTAATGATATGATATTATGCATATAAATATGAATAATTAGGTGTCAGGCATATAAAGACATAAGAATTAAGAGGTTTGCATTTTAACGCCACTAAATTCTTTTATCATAAAAGATTACCAAATCAATTTAGGCATACAGAATGATACAAATCAAGATGTGGCCTTTATGGCAGAGAGCTTTTTTATGAAACTGGGAAAGTAGACGAAGGAAACAAAAAGGAATCCATGATCCGGCTGGAAACAACATATATTAACTGTTTTCACGAAGTCAACTCAAAGTGAGGCCGCACTTCACCAAATCAAATTCATTCATCATCATGTCTGAATTATTATATGGAAGATTTATTTACATACCACAAAATTCCTAAATATTTGCATATCTAATAACACATAAGACATCAATTTTTACATACTATCACCTTACCTACACATGCAAAGCTGTTTTTAACTTTTTAGAAGTTAAAATTGTGATATTTTTAATGTAATAGACTCATAGTACCATATTTATAAGAATTTAGCAAAGTAATAATGATTCATAAATTTCATCAAAACTTGTGAATCAAAATATAAGATGAAACAAGTTTCATAAATACATAAATACTTAATCCTAACCTTTTCGAGCCTGATAATATCCCACGAGCAGAGCTTGATTTATATAAGCAGCATAATGAAAGGCGAATAGTGCCTCAAATCAAGATGCCACCTTTACATACATGCTTCCCAACTTCACAACTACCAATCCTTCTAATTCAAAGCAGGAAGCAACAGCAGCAAAAAACTCAGCCTTCGTACTGCCACTTGCCTCAACAAAACGTGGCTGACAGCACTTAAAATTCCATAAAAAAGCTCTTTTTTTTGCCCCCCATAAGCCTCTCAATATAGTTTGTTAAATCCAGACATCAGAGTAGTTTCGCCCAAAATAGGAAAGAAGGCCTCCCGTTCCAGCAGCATCTGCAGGCTGCTCATCATCCTCATCAACTGCATCCACACTACAGGAGCGCAGCAGAAGGAATACGCGAAAACAGCCAACGCCCTCACAACACCATCAGAGTACCAAGGATAAGCCATCACCCCGAGAGCTCCCAATATCGCAAGCCATGGCGTTAAGACTGAGAGTGGCGAGAGAAGAAATGAGTTGATCGCAATGGAAGCCAAAGCGGCGACGCCGAGCATGTAAACCGACCAGCCGAGAACAGGGTGAACCGTTCTCGGGATGAGAAAGAAGGGTACAGTGTATGTAGCTAGTAAGGACCATGCAACTGCCGCCTTGAGTATAGAGTGGAGGAAGACGACGCTCTTCTCTGGCCTTCGATTATAGCAAAGCTTCGACAGATTTGGACGGGCTAACCGTGTCACGGCGATGATCCCAAGGTATACTGCAGCTTGGATGAGCAAGACAGGAAGCTCTGTGCTGTACCTGATTTTTTACAATGGTAACAATGAGGAATTTATTAGGGTTTGGTGCAGAAAAGATAACTGGTTTTCGTTATGGTGGAGACGCATCGTACCCGACGTTCTCCCGCCGCTGCTCGTGCCAGGAAAGCCCCAAAGGTAGGACTGGCCAAGACCACCAATACCAAGGTTTGAGCCATGGTGCGCTGGGAAATGTTATAACGCTGTTAGGTCCACATGGAATGCTCCAACGCAGCTTGAGATCTGCAACATAATTTAACAGTTTCATATGAGCAAAGCTGTCGAGAAAATAAGCAAAACAAACAAAAAATCACAAACGATGTTGCAGTATTCATCAAAAGTCCAGTTTGTTCTCCGAATACTTTTGAAAGGCATTGGTTGTATTGAAATTTGTCTTTTTTTTTAAGCATTCCTCTTTCATGATAATGGAAAAAAAGGGTATCAGATTTGAGATAATATTTCTTTGAAACATTACAGAACAATAAAAGAGTAAAAGGAAGAGTTAATGGGGGAAGTCGTGTTTACAGTAATAGGAAGCATCCATCTGATATCCCAAAGGAAGACGATAGGTGCCATCAAGCTTTGTACCATTGACAGGTGGATGGAACATAGGCTTGTCAAGCAGATCTGGGAAGTAACTGGCAAGGAAACCCTGGTCTGCACCGTCTGGATTGCTCCGCACTACTTCTAACTCATGAAGCATGTCCTTAAAAACCTCCAGAGAAGGCTGCGGTTCCGAAATGAATAATAGAGTCAGAATCGTCACAAAATATGGTAGATCAAGTATAAAAATTGATGACCTATAGCAAAAGAATTGAGTTTGCATAGAAACTATAAAGAAAACATAGAAAGAACGCATAAACAAGCATAAGTAAAGTTAAATGTCCTATGCTTGACCATGCGGAACTATAGAAACTTGACACTTTAGACCTGCAAGCATCAAATTGCAGACATATTAAGAATTCATGAATACTGAATCTGATCATCCCTAAGAGGCTAAGACTACCACTTGGATAAAGAAGAAATTTCAATAAAAAAGCAATAGAAACTAGAAAAGTGCTGTTATCCATATTGTTGAAACTAGAAATCCGAGTATTCATTCAGGGCAAAGAATGTTATTTTGCCCTAATAGCCAATTTAGACGAGCACCAGCATTTATAAATAAGTACTTCAAAATATATTCTAATTTTAATGAATTGCAAGGACAAAATTGCATCAGAGAGCTTTCCACGTAGTGCAATATTTAGCACGTCAGGTTTCTGTAGGTGACAACTTCTGTTCAATGTATCTCATCAAGCACACCACAAAAAATTCAACCAGGCTGCATTTTTCCTCTTAAATAATCTCTTATTTTGAAAAACCAATTTCCAACTTAAGTTCAAACCAAAACTGTTGACTGTTTCACTACCCAATTGAATGCATACAGCCTTTTTTCTCATGTAGTTCCACTGAATTGTTGTTCTGATGCAACTAAATCATTCAATCCACCAAAACTAGTAAAAATGCGACTATGTTCTCACGTGAAGAAGTTCAATATTGAATACAGGCCATTCTCTTTCATCTTCTTCCTTAATCTAGACAAAGCCATTTACATGCAAAAAATATTTAGTAATATTCCTTCTCACCCAAAAAAAGTTCATCTTTGATTTACAAAATAGCTACAACATGAACATAGGAATCTTTATTTTGCCTGCATTATGTAAAAGTGTTTCCTATCAATGACTAGGAAAGAGAAACTTAGAAGACACATAATAATTAACTTTCACAACAAATTTCATGATGAATTAAACTAAGTTAACTCACCATATTGATTCAAAGGGTTGATATACAAGTTTCCCTGGTTTAACTTAGAACAAAAAACTTATGGTAAAATTATAATATGCTTGCAGTGCAATACCCTTTTTGATGACAGGATAGGGAAAGCCAAACTCGGTAAAGTATGATATAAGCAATTGAAGAAGTAGGATGATGGCCAAACAGCAAGATGAAGCCAAACGATAACCGGTCCAGGTAACCACAAGCATAAAATTCTCCAAATAAACCAAAGAGAAATTTATGCACACAATTCTTATATAGTTACATATCTCACACCTAAACTTACATATTAACATGCATAACACCTTGTTTCTGTAAACCTATGCTTGGAAATGTGTATTCCACTTTTAAAAAGTGGTAATAGTTCTATTTTTGATGTGATATTAAAGATTTGAGTGATATATGTGTACAAATGAAAGTTTAGGTGTGAGATATGTAAATACAAAAGAACTGTGTGCTATGTATGCTTAAACATAACGTAGCGACTTCTTTTCATTCAATAAAATTTGAGATTTTTATATGTAAATATATAACAAATAAGAAAGTGGACCCATTAACTTTAAAAAAAAAAAAACTTATCTCACATATGTTTAATAAAGAATGAACACTGAAGACCAACCTGGAGGACAAAGAGACCAGTGTGGAATATACACGGATTGATGAAGACAGCACAGAACTGACCACACTGGAAAAGCTCATCAGTTTTTTGAAGGAATAAATTATCAGAATCCAACATAACAACTCGGTCATAATCCACTAAACTCCATGCATAAAGCTTATTTAACGTTAGTTTGAATCGAACATTAAAGTTCTTCTGCTGCTCATATGGATTCTTTAAGTTCTCTACTGCTACCACTTTCACCCCATCCTGCTTCCTGTTTACATAAACAATAATGTCAGTCTACCAAACAAATTTCTTGACCACCAAGGACATAAATCATCACCTATGATCGCATAAGACTTCAACATATACTGAAAAAAAAAACAAAGGTCGACAATGTAATTAAAAAAAAAATTATTCAAGTGTTAGAAATATCGCAATATCTAAACGGTAAAGCATTAAATCCCAAAATATTTTCTTCAATGCTAACCCAAGTATTTTCTTCAATGCTAACCAGGTCAGCCACAAGTTTTAACTCTCACACATTGATCGGGTCAATCCTAGCGAATTTAGATTTTCTTTTCATCCAAAAAAATTAAAATAAAAATGCATGTTGACTTCTAAAGACAACTTAACATTATAATGCAATAAAACTTAAATGCATAAGCTATTAATTTTATCTTATATATGCAAACAAACAAAACGAGTGCTACCTTAGTCCACCAAGTCATACTGAATAAGGAAAACGAAGATTCATCTATGTCTCTAAGAAGCCTCGCTAGTTTAACTAGAGCAGTATAATCCTAATATATGTTTAATCACGCATCATAAAGCTTTAAGCAAACTAAACTTAAAGGCAAAAACAAGAAAAGCGAAAGTTACAAAGAAAAAAAAAAGCATCAAATTCTTGTCTTTTAGAACCTTATTGGATGAGTCGTAGTTTAAGCTGAAATTTCAAAGATTCCCAGTAGTTGCAAGTCAATAAAGTTATCAAAGCAAGAGATTTCTTTCTGCTGTTCTAATAAATCGGAAAAAATTAATGTGAAAATTCCAAAATCTGCAAAAAGAAAAAAAGGGGATAATTATATAAAGAGCACAACAAACATTGCTTTTTACAAATCAAGCACGTAGGTGATTTTTTTGAACAATGAAACCAATACATTTACACGAGCCACGATCAAACTATTGTGACTTTGATAAAAATGAAAAGCATGGGATGGGGTTTTATCATAACTATTGATATCTGAGAGAGAATTTGAAAAATGGATGAAAGAGGGTGCTTGATTTGTTAATAGTAATGTTTTGGGTGTACTGTATGTAATAGGCCCAAAAAAAATCTCAAATAGCGTTTTCTTTATCATATGGGTCAAAGGAAAAGTCCTCAAGTAAAACTCTTTAGAAACAGGAAACAATTTAAAAAAAAAAACAACGACGTTAACCACAAAATCGAGTAAAAGATTCGTCATCTTCCTTGAAATTACTCCTTTAAATCTAAATCTCAATAATCCACCCAAAAAAAAGTAAACAGGAAGAAGACAAATTCATGAATAACCATTCCGCTTCAACCGGCCGGCTTAATCGCACGATATCAACACTCGATCGGACGCTGACCTATATTTGCACTGTAAGAAAATAATCAAAGTAAATCCGAATTCACACTTTGAAGAGAAAAAATAAAATAAAATCCCGAACAAAACCGGCAAAACAAGAAAAAAAGAAAGGGGTAGGTAGCGCAGAGA
Source organism: Phalaenopsis aphrodite (assembly GCA_003013225.1). Taxonomy (NCBI): domain Eukaryota; kingdom Viridiplantae; phylum Streptophyta; class Magnoliopsida; order Asparagales; family Orchidaceae; genus Phalaenopsis; species Phalaenopsis aphrodite. The sequence continues at coordinate 1,105,022 of NEWO01000036.1, read as the reverse complement.
ATCCGAACTCTGGCTCCATTTAATCGGAAATCGACGGTAGTAATGACGACAGAACTGTCATCGGCATTGACCTTCGAGAGGAAACTCATCAGAGGTGCAGAAATCAATAAACAAGTATAGAGGAATTAACTGAAATTCCCAGGAAAATTACCCCTTAGATAAAAAAATAATCAAGAAAAAAAAAAATCTAAGAGGAAACATAAATTGCCTAAATAAGAGAAATCTTAACTAAAAAGAAAAAATCTGTCTTCCTTTAAAATAACTCCCCAGATCTCCATAATCCATCGGAATGGCAATTCAGAAATTAGACAATTAATCAATAACTATCCAGCTACAAGCATCAATCTAACCCGTACGATGCCAATCGCATTATCAGATTTCAGATTTAAATTGCAAAATAAACATCAGAATAGTCTCAATTGCACTGTTTCTTCCTGCTTTAAAAGAGAATAATTCCTAACATAATCAATGAAATACCTAGGTGAATAAAACAAAAAACAGATGAAGAGAGAGGGATCGTAAACTCACAGAGTCTGAACCCATTCTATTGGCACATCAACGGAAGCAATGACGACAAGATCGGCATCCACCTTAAGCTTCACAAGTGATCTCATCATCACCCTGGTCGCTACATAGAACTCGTAGTCTCTCGGTGTGCCCATATACATCATCGCCGCATATGCGTTGCGTTTTCCTCCATCCACCCCAGGCGCCGCATCACCTTCCACGGCCGCCCAAGCTACCATCGCCATCAACAGCACCATCAGCGCCGGACCTGCATATCTCCGTCGTTTCTCCATTATCTCGAGCCCAATAAATCTGCTTTAAACCAGATCGGATCGCCCCTTTTGGATTCGGCAGGCGTGCATTGCCGGCTGAAGATCGGAGATTAGGTGGATGATGATTCGGGGACAAATAGGAGGGCTTTTTGACGAAGAAACAGAACGGCAAGGAGAAACAGAGGAGAGAAGAACGCACGCGACTTTTGTTAACGGGCAACGTGGTGCGTGAGAAGTGCCCTAGAAGAGAATCTGCTTTGTCGCCGGTGAGAATTATAGGGAGTGAGGGCAGAAGGATGAAGAACCTGTAAAATAATATAAAATAAAACAAATTTCGAATACGCGGTTAATAATATTAAAATCCGAAAATATCTAGTCCGGTTCGGTTCGGTTCGGCTCGGCGCGGTTGCGGCTGAGGATCGCGTCGTCGGATGATGAAGACGTGTTATGGGATTTGTAGGTGAGGCGCGGGCATTGGAATTGGGAAAATATATTACATGAAGATGGGGTAGAGTTATGTTTGGAGTTTAATGAAATGATGTAATATGAATATGATAGAAAAATAAAAAAAAATATTTTAATGTACGAGAATATTCTTTTGTGTTATTCTGTGATATTCATGTGTTATTGTGGTGATATTCATATGTTATTGTGTACTGAGAATATTTTGGATGTTATAATAATACAATAACACATAAATATCATCACAATAATACCTGAATAACCCGGAATAACACAAGAGAAATGGAGAAATATTCTCCTATGTTATCGGGCTAGATCACAGGAAAACACGTATATTTCCTTAAAGTCACGTGTCTGCATATCAGTGGACTCCGAACGTAACTTTACGTTAAGAGTGATGATATAATATTTTTCCTTGAAATGGATGATATAATATTTTTCCTTGAAATGGAGCTTTGGGAATTTTGCAATTTGTTTCTATTATTTTTATATTATTTCAAAACAACATTTTATTTATTTATTTATTTATTGTCACACTTTTTTTTCGCCCTTCTTCTCTCTCATTCTCTCCATAAATTCACTTATACACATCTCTCTGCCATTTTCTCAAATCTAACGGCGCACTTTGTCCCTTATTTTCTCTATCTTCCTAATATTTAAAATCTTGCATGACTTTTCATCTCTTATAGTTATGGTGAGAAGATGTGGAGAAGTTATCTACTTTTCTTCTAATGCCTTAACCTTCAACAAATTAGGTTCAAGTATTCTACATTTTTATTTCTAAGTTCTTAATTAATTTATCTTTTAAGTATAATTGATGAAGCTACAATGATATAATAGTAAATTTATTTTTTTTTCTATTTTTAAATTTGTTTATGTATATTTCAAACAATAAATTTGTTAAAATGATTGACAAAGTAACAATATGGGTGCATGATTATTTTTCTATGGACAAGTGAGAGTTATAGAGGATTTTAGACCATCCAATGTGAGTGAAAATATGATATTATACAAGCTAGAAGACTCCATATTATGAAATATGAAGTGAAGGGTGCTTCAAGCATTCAAAATATAATATTTCAATATTTTAGTTAATATGATTTATCATTATACTATCTAACACATTAATGATGGTGAGACATATGAAGTATTCTTAGATGATGCAAGCCAACATACACTCGTAGTATATGTAGAAGTTTGGCAAATTCATTATGTTGTTTGTCCTAAAAAATGCATTATTTGTCAGACTGGTACAAATTTTGTTGATGTTGTGTTTGGTGTTGGCCTAAATATGATTAGCTCAACTTTAATCAAATGAGTTAAAGATCAAATGGAGTTCATGTTGAACCAAGGAGGGGGAAATTTACTTTGATTCCAAGTTTGGATCCAGCCATCAACTAATCCTTCAAGGAAGTCATCTAAGAGAATTTCTAAGACAGGATCCTCTGAACATGGGATATTATCAATCTTAACATATATGAATATCATCAAATATGCTACAAAAAATTTTACATGTTAATAAGTATAACTAATAATAGAATTTACAGGTAAATTAATATATACAAAACTACAATCACATTTCACAAAATCATTTATAAGTAGTGTCTAAAATAATTATTTCAAGTTTTTTTTTTTCGTTCTATATTAAATTTTATCGAGTTCAATATAAGCTAAAATATATAAAACACACTGATTAGTTAAAAACTATTTTTTTAATATCAATATGACCAGCACAGTTTATTCTAAAACATACTAAATGTTATGCGATAAAAAAAAATTATAAATCATTGTGGATTTGAGTTTGTTTAAGACTTAATAAAATATAATGCCCTCAATTTATAAAAGAAATTTCAATTTATTAGAACCAGACAAATTTTTTAATCAGCCTCATGGATAAAATTAGCTAAATCCTCTAATTCCACTTTCTCTCTCTACAACCATCCCTTTTTCTCTTCCTTTCTATCTCTACAAAGCCTCACAGTTTGGAAAATAAGATAAGAAATATGACTCTGAGTGGGTGGGGAAAGATATTTATAAAAAAATATGTTTTTTTTTAAATATAAAAATGTCTAAATTTAATTTAAGGAATTATTATATATTTAATTATAAATATAAAAAAAATTACTATATTTTAAAATATCGGATTAGGGCTGCGAATGAACTGAGCGTTTGACAAACTACTCATTACTCGACTCGATAAGAGCTCGTTCGTATTGTTTTGATTAACTAATTACTTAAATTTAAATAGTTTTATAAATGCTCGATTGTTAAATGAACAAACTTGAACAACTCCTTGTTTTATGTTTGTGAACAATACAATTTAACACTCGTGAACAAGCTTATTAAGAATCTTAATTAACATATTCATTTAAGGTTCATAAATAAGATTGATTTAATGCTTATGAATAAAATTAGTTAAACGGTAATTTAACTTGTGCATAAGCTCAAATAAAGCTTAATTTAAAACATATTTAATTAAGTTACATTAAATTTTAGGTTGTAGTGCATAAAACAAGATGAAGTCTTTTTTTTGTTTAGTTGTTGATTTCTTTTACGCATTTATATGCTTATTTTAGTTATTCATTTAATAACTCATTCATTTAAAAGCTCATTTATTTTTGTAAGTTTGAAAAATAACTCTTTTATAAGCTCAATAAAACTCGTTCGATTAGCAAATAAATAGCTATGATACTTGTATCCACCAAAACTGCCGACATGAATTTCAAAGCAATCAAGCAGCTTAGGATGATGGTTGGACAATCAAGGCATCAACTACAAAAATATGATCCCAACAGATCATCCAACGACCGTTGGCTCGGACCAATACAATATGATGAGGGACTCAGTCGGTAGACTACGCCTGTAGTCCTTGACCGTCTTAGTCTTCTCACGAGGGACGCCCGACTGAAAATCGCCGATCGACCGGCTTTTTACTTTGACGGGCCCAATCACCACTCAATCACTCATCTCAGCCTCAGACCGAACTCAAATGCGTCGACCGGTCGATTACTGTCATATTTGAATTCAAATTATAACACAAATTTGGCAGTAAATTATCACAATTAAATTGTATTAAAGATAGTTTCCCTAAACGTTCCCTTCTTTCTATAATTGTACAAATATGCCCCTGTAAATAAAGGGCAAAGAGGCAAATAACAAAATCTCTCCCTGATTCTTGGTAGGGACTTTCTTGATTGCTCTTTCTTATCCTTCTTTTCTTAGCTCTAACTCTTGAGGAGTGTGACCCGACCCGCAATTACGTAGATATTTAGTTTCCAAAAGATGACCAATATATTTTAGCGGCTAGTGTGTATAATAAATATGTTATATAATTCAGTGTTTAATTAATGGTTTACACACTAGGGGTAGTACGCAAGTATACGTATTGTTTCAAGTAATATATGATTTTTTTAAAAACCTCATTGACGATTCCATAAGGAAGGTGAATGAACCAAGAAACTGCTATTTATAAACTTAGTAAACTTTACTTAAACTCCATACACTAATTTAGGAAATATGATAGCAAGTTCAGGTGTAAAGCAAAGTTACAAAATTCCTACAAGTTCTATTTTAAAGCTAAAGGTAAATGCAGAGATACTTTAATAAAGAAAATTTGAAATTATGTAAAAGTTCTTTCTCCTTGCAAAGAGATAATAATTAGTGTAGGAATCAATTGTTTAAAAGTTAAAATGTAGTTTTGTGCCAAATACGACCATACCTATTCCTTACATTCTCCCAAGTGCATAAAGAACATTGACTAACCTAAAGTAAGTTCCTTATTGATATGGTTATTCTGGGTAGGTTAAATCCTGTCATTTCCAAATTACCCACTATGTCCTCTCTATAGGACTAACCAGGCCTCAGGTTTCTACTTGAACCAAACCACCCATCAAAACTTATCTATGCCCATCAAAACTTATCTCCTTGTAATCACCAATTACCACCCTATAATCACCAATTCTACGCTCATCAAAATTTATCTTTCGTTCTATTTGAACCAAACCATGAATTATCTTATCACTCACGAAATTAATGTGATTCTTACTTGTCGAGGAATACATAGCCCTCTCGGGTCCTTATGGACTCACGACGAATTTTAACATTCAAATTGGCCAAATTCAAGATTTAAATGAAGAGCGAAGTAAGGAATCATCACAAGCATGGAATAATAGAAATCATAAACAATTCTAATCCTACACATGAAAGAGAAGGAAAACTACTCAGAATTCATGTGAATGACACAATAAAACATGATTTATATTAAACTCCAAGTTTACAAATAAAACAAAAGTTAAACAAAAAGACAAGGTACTTATCCTAAACTTCTCCCAAAGCAAATCCTTTGGAGTTCCTTTGCTGTCTTCTTCCTTAAATAAAAAATATATAAAATACATTTCATTAAAACACAATATCCTTAAAAATGAGCATAAAATATACATATAAAAGTAGGTAATTTTAAGGCGTGTCAATTCTACAAACTTAAACGTTACTTGTCCTCAAGTAACTCTTCTATTTTGTGACATAAAATATTTTAACTTTTATTAGTTGATTTCATTAAAGATTACTATATTCCTTCCCCATAAATATGATAGTGAAACTTTAGAAAAATTTATTAATAACTCAAGATAAAACTAAGGTCATCTTATCAGCAGATGGGTAATCGTTGTGTCAGTGGTATAATGAGAGACCAAGAGAGTACGGCTGGTCAATCTCTCTGGCAACATCTATGGTCTCAGAGAGAGATCTTGGCTTAGGCATCACACACTTTGTTGCCTCGATCCGGATCCCCAGGCGACAGAGCAAAAACTGACCAGAAACATCTTGTTCCAGTCCTTTATTTTTTTCTCTACTCCTTGTAAGTGGAGTTCTTTGCCCACCGAAAATATGGCGAAGCCCTTCTTATAAACCTTAAACGTAAAAAAAAAATATACTTAAAGAGGTCGATCAACCATGAAATACGCTTCTGCCAATAAAAGAGGATGAAAGTTATTATCGCGACAATGGAGTTCAACAACACTTGCTTCAGAATAACGCTGCATGTATTGAATACACTCCGGATCTCATCTCATGGAGGTAACCAGAGGCCATGCTTGAACTGGTCTTGGTAAAAGATAAGGTCCTGGCCCACGACATCCACCACACAAGACAACCTTGACAGCTTCCGAAGAGTGACACTGACATGAAGAACGTACCTCCTCTCCAGTTCCTTAAGCTCATTTTTCATCAAAAATGAAGGGTTGACACCCTTGACGTAGCCAAAGAGGGTTGGAAAATATTTTGGAGCCATTGCAGAACACAACAGATGACTAGAAGACAAAAAGAAAAAAAAAACTTAAGGCACAGAAAAGTAAAATAGAATGTGTAAAGAGGAAAAGAGCATTCCCTTGACCTATTTATAGGGCGTGCATGGAAAATAAAGAGTCGCATAATGATAAGTGTTACACCAAATATCACTTTTAATTTATTTAAATACCATTTTATTGCCAGTAACATTATTAAAGACACAAAAAAAAATTGTTTTATGAATGGGTCCTCCAAGGCCTCAGACGGGACTTAACCCGTATGAGTCAACCTTTGGAGAACCATCTCTTTGTCTATTCTAATCTAGTCTATCTGGTCAACTTCCCAATGAAACTTTCTAAGATCAATCAAAATATGAAGTGCTCTCAATTTATCCCACAAGATGACGACCTCCTCCTGCACGACAACTATTTCCAAATCCATGGTCGCCAGGCGCATGGAAAACTTCTGCATAGGATATGTAGTTGTACCTCCTTCATTCCCACAGATGGACTGATTGGCTCTGCAAGTGATCCAGCCTCACTTGCCCACTGCTCCATAGCTCCGAGGAATGGCAGTCACCATGTCAATAGACCATGTTGAGGCTTTATCGTGGACAAAGAGTCAGACAGCTAATGCCGCTTTGGAGCATTAGGCAGCATGGACGCAGTGTAATCAGCCTGAAGACTGCCTTCCTCATGAGATATCGACTCATCTGCATCTAAGACAATTTTACATGATCATTAAAAAAGAAAAACTGATAACTACCAAAAGGGAATTCTCACATACCTAAAAATCTACCCATCTCGGAGAAGACCCTAGCAATGTCATCTGTCCCTTGCGACAAAATGCCTTCGTTTTTCAGAGGTAGAGGCTGAGGCAGGCCGACGGGTGTCACTTCATCTAGCTTCTTTTCTTTGATCGCAACCTCCACATCAGTCGGGTCTCAACAGTCGTTGTGTTTACATCAGGCCTAAGCACCAGGGTTTCTTGACAAAACCTTTTTGGCAACTATACCTAAGGACCATCAAACGAGCTGACCACGTCGATCGAAATAGATTCAGTTTGTAACCAGTTCTCTTTCTTCACAAATTCTCTTCCTCTTTGTAGGGGGAGGGACCGAAAAGCTGGCCTTCACTACCCTCTAAGGGTCCACAATGATTCGACTCAAACCATTTGTCATAATACTCCTTGGTTTCAAGAGGAGAAGCTAAGGCAAATGGTACAAGACTTAGTTCAATCTTATTTATAGAGTGCCTTGGGCCCAAGGAAAGTCAATTGGTCAATCAGTTCATGCTCTTATGCCAATAATTGTTTACTAGTTTCCCTATCCTTATCGTAGCTGTCAAGTAGCAAAAAAACTCAAGGAACTAACATGTATGCACCATAATGCATCAACACAACTCTCAAAGCAATCAAGCGGCTCATGATGATGGCCGGGCAATCGAGGCATCATGCTACAAGAATATGATCCCAACCGATCATCCAACGACCGATAGCTCGTTCGGAGTCACCGACACACTATGATGAGGGACTCAGTTCATAGACCACGCTTATAGTCCATGATCGTCTTAGAGTTCTCACGAGGGACGTCCGATCGGTTTTTAATTTTGGCAGACCTCATTGCCACTCAGTCTATTGCCTCGGCCTTCATACCAAACTCAAGCGCGTCAATCAGTCGGTTACCACAATATTTAAATTCAACTTGTAACACAAATTTGGTAGTAAATCATCACGATTAAATTGTATTAAAAACAGTTTCCCTAACCCTTCCCTCCTAGCTATAACTCTACAAATACGCCCCGGAGGGCAAAGAGGCAAATAAAAGGGCCTCTCTCCGATTCTCGACAGGGACTTTCTCGAGTGCTCTTTTTCATCCACCTTCTCTCAGCTCTAACTCTTCTGAAATTGTGTTATTCAATTATTTTTTAAATTGTCAAAAATAATTTCTAAAAAATGCTCGCAAAACTCTTAACCTCGCCTGTGCATTTACTAGGACTTGGGAAGAAAATAACATTTGCCCTTATCTACGCTACATTGGAATTAAAATTTTCCACAATAAAACATGGAAAAGTTCCCTCACCTTTTTGCCTATTTTGTCTTGATGCAAATCATTCCCAACATTTGATTGCCATTTGCAAAGTCATGATGTAAATATTGCAATTACTAACATGTCAATTTAGAAAGGAAAGACAATGAACAATACAAAGGTTCTGAATATAAAGTCACAATTCCTGTCATCAGAATGGTTGATGCAATGTGGATGAAGCAATTAGATCCACTTGGTTAATGAACTCAGCACACAAGCAACACAATTATTCTTGGAAATTTTCTATTTGATCACCATCTTTTTTGGGAATTGTGCAGAAGTTTGGATGGCTTAGTATGCAGATTAATTACCAATTGTGCAAATAGATTAA
>NEWO01000036.1:1074091-1095320 GCA_003013225.1 Phalaenopsis aphrodite | reverse complement strand
GGCTTGCTTCTTTTTGATACTTCATCTTTTATCCACTTAAAAGAAGTTTACTCCATAGTATTGATTTAGTATTCACAGTAGTAGTAAATTTAATCTCTTTACATTTTTTTTAAGGAAGAAGTGGCTTTTGTAGGTGTAAGAAGATCATCATTGATATCATCTATAAAATAAGCCATTTATTGCTTACAAATATTTGCTAATAGATAATTTAATTGAAATAATGAGATGAATATGTAAATCACATCGAGTTATTAAGTGGAAATTAAATGTAGGTCAATTGCTTCTTGAGACACTTGGAACAAATGTATGGGTTAGGGAAACTATACTGGCATTAGCAATGTTTGAAGGTAAATATTATGATTTATAGTTTATATTATTTTCACCTAACTCAAAAGGACTATTTTCATCAAATTATTTAATGATTTCTTAGTTTCCTTTATTAGTTTATCAAATTTATTTTATGACTCATTCGTCTCTTCTTTAATATACTGCAATTAAGTCATGTTATAATGTAGTGAAGGCAAAATATCAACAATTTGAGATGTTTTGACTCTCAAATGTTGAGAAGAATTAGGAAGATATGACAAGAAATTTTAAGAAGGATTATGACTACAAAACAATCAAAATTCACTCGTAATAGTTTTTTTTTTTATTTTAACCTTTCAAAATTCAAAATTTTTAATTTTAGGAAATAAATAATATAAAAATTTAAAATTAAACTTTTAATAAATTGCAAAAATAATCATATTAAAATCAAAATCATAACAAATGTGAAATTATTAAATTCAAATGCCAAAATCAAGTCCTAACTTGAACTCTTGTCCTTAACTTTCAATTCTGTTCTTTTGCATATTTCTTTATGATATTTTAGGGTTAGACCAAGTTTATGCTTAAAATCGTTTAATTTTTGTTTGTAATGACCCAAAGGTAACTAAGAAAATCGTAAGATTTTATTAAAACCTAATATGACTAACCATAGGTGCTCTTAGGTCATTGGGCCCATATATTAGAATATATTTAAGTTCGAGCTGGGTTGGATCAAATTAGGTCTAGTTTGAACGAAGCCTACTTAGCGGACATTAACATAACTAAGTGTCTTGTTTGAGGGTCCTTGGACTTTATTAGATATATAAAGACAATATGAGATCATTTGAGGCTAAGATTAAGCTTGGGTGTGGGTCTAACTAATCCAAGGTTCAAGATTGTACCAAGTTGACTAATTTAAACTTATAATTGAACTAGTATGTATAATTTTTATCCATCTAAGATTATGGACATTATAAATATTAATTGTTAAATTCAAATATTTTTAAATATATTATGAAATTTTATAATTACAAATTAGTTCATTTTGAATTTTTCAAACAATTTGTATATTTTAGTTTAAATGTTCTCTAAACCCTATGAAATTACTTTTGGAGGTTATTGATGTCATTAAACATATTTCTATGAAAATTTATGTATTTTCGAAATATATATATATTTTTATAATTATTTATATTTTAATAAATGTTTTTTTATTTTAAATTGATAACAAATTATTATGATCTCTAAATATTAAGAAATTTTAATGGGATGCTTAAAAAAATATTCTAAATAAACTCTAAAAATTTCAAGACAACTTAAATTCAAGTGAATATTTCATGGATTATTAGATTTTAATATAATGTTTTAATCATTAAATTATTTTTAAATTACATTTATTCAATTAAAGTTATTCTATCCACATCGAAACATAATGTGTACTAATGTCATATTATGTCATGAAATCTTAAAAGGCTGCTCGAGATCATTTGTTTTTTTTATTTTTTTTATTTTTCTATTTTATTCTATTTATTTTATTTTATTTATATTTTGAACTTTTGATTTGAAATAAAGCATATTTAGTTATTTAATTAAATTATAATTATTTTTAAGAATACATCAAATATGAAAAACTTATTTTAAATATTTTTTAAAAAAAATGCTAATGTATTTTAAGATATTAAAAATAAAAAATATGTAAAAAAAAGCCATTAATTGATCACCTTGGACTTTTATTTTGATTGCGGGCCACAATTATAATATTTGAACTAATTTGATTAGGTCTGCGCATCAGAAGATGCTAATTTCAATTTTAGACAGTAAATCAATATAATAGGGCCAAAAGCAACTTGCCTGCAGCCGAAGAAAAATTATTGTATATGGACACCGTATACAGAGCTGCATGCGGTGTCCGATCCTGACCGTCATGATATATTTTGGTTTAAAAAATTTTTAAGTAGGGCACACTGAAATACATCCTGACCGTAGATCGCCGTGATCTATGGTCGGGATCGGACACCTCATGCATCTCTGCATGCGGTGTCCGTTTGCAATAATTTTTCGCAGCCGACTGAAATGTTTCTTCTATAAATAAAACTAAAATATGATAATATGAAATGCCAAGGAACTCCACTTTCTACATCACTTCTAAATATAGAGCAAGAAGATATGCCAAAATAATACAACTGAATGAAGCCAATCATTGTAAAACTGAATGACTAAAACAAAATCAAAATAGAGAAAGTCACAAAAAATTAAAGAATAAAATCATCGACTATCTTGGACAAATATGCGAAATCAATCCATATGGCCAAATGACAGTGTAGAATAAGAGAAACCTGACTCAAAAGATGACAAGAAAGATCCCAAGAAATATTCCACAACAATCTCTTTAGGCATAATATCCAAATTGTCTTCAAACATCCACATATAAACTAGTTGAAACAAGAAGTAACAAGTGATAACATCGACATTAAAAACCATCATCAAGAGAATAATTGGCCTAAATTTTGATTAGATAATCAAAGACAAAGCTAATCATTGAAGAGCTCAACAATAAACCATTCCTTCACATATCCAAAAACTCAATCAATCCAGGATTCCAATAACCTGGTGCGATGATCTAAAAGCCAACTAATCCAAACCCCTTTCAACAATATTTACAAGATGAAGCAGGAGAGAAAATAGATTGCAGCTGGAGAAAGAAATCCACTTGAGTAATATTGAAATGAAAGAAGGACATCATAGTTCAAAAGCAATCAAGCATAATTCTCAAGACAGAGCAAGGAAAAAAAAAAGCTCAAAGCCACAAAATTCTTCATAATCAAGTCTTCACTGAACCTTCAAGCAAAATTTTAAAAAAAAATCCATCCAAGACTTCCAAAACCAGTTGCCCGAGACAGATGCAAAAGGAAACCGGTTGAGTTCATAATTTATGCATCTTATATAACCAAAGATCTTTTAAATATCCATTAAATAAAGAGCAATTTTCTAGACAGAGCAAGAGAAAGCTATTGAAGTAGTAATATATACATATATATATATGTATATGAAAAATGTCTTTATCATCCCTCATAGTAAGAAAAACAAGCTCTAATAAGGATATCAAATACCAGTCACAAAAAAGAATTTCAGTTAAGTATCATCAAGAAGAATGAGCGCATCAAAACTTACAATTGTTCACTAAGAATCCCTCAAGGAACACATAAAGATCAATTCAAAAGATTGCACTAGAGACATTAAGTAGAACAACCTCTTTAATATTTCAAAAAAGAAGCTATTAATAGCACTTGATAGATTACAATGATCTTTAATAATAGTTGGAATGTCCTGTTTAGACTTTCATCTCCTGCTTTTCGAAAAATAGTCGTACGAATATTTGAATAATGAGTATGAGGAAGAAATGGAATTGTTGAATATCCTTAAATTCCTTTCTTTCCAAATGAAATAAGCATTAATGTGAACAAACATTAAAATTTTTTGATAATACGGATGCAAGGGAATCAACATATGTAAAACTTGAAGAAAAATATTATTCGTACGAAAGAAGCTACAAATAGGGATGCATTTCTTTAGAATAAGCATAAAAATAGTTAAAAAAACAAATTCTTGTGATTTTCATAATCAACATCAGAAAAAAAATAAACTTTTATTAACTAAAATGCCTTTTGAAATAAGAATATTCTTAGTTTTGAGACCTTACACCATAATTTTCCAAGCAAAGGAAGCAAATTTTTAAGAATGCACTTTGAACCAAATGTATTTACTCGAACTATGGAAGTAAAATCCTCATAATCAAAGTAAATAGGCTTATGAGGAAACTTAAAAGGAACTTTTTAGATAAAAGAGACAGTACCATCAATAAAAGGGACATTCATAATGACATTTTAAGTAATATAGAGGGATACTTCTAGTACTGAGGGCTCTAATAAGTGGCTTAAAATTCATTCGTTTAAAAATCCTATAAAAAAATTTTCAAATAAAGACCAACCTTCAATCCGGGGATCGAAGATGAACTCAAGATTACTATTAACAATATTCCCAAAGGTGATACTTCTTCTAGTTCTCACAGTAAATTGACATTGATTTTTCTTAAAAGGAGAAACCATACTTCAACTTTTATGCCATATAGATCTGTAATGATTAGTACACCATGAAGCAAGAAGAGGAAGAATTGTAATGCCTCTAAATTATCTTAGATGTGCACATAAGATTGATCATATCCAAATTTGGAATACCTGGACCACCAACATTCTTAGGTTTACAAGAAGTAATCCAATCAATGAATGAAGCATATTAGAATTGCCATCATAATAAAGAAAATTATTACAAAGACAAATATTCTCTTTCCTAATCCCTTTTGGAACAACAATAGACCTAAACCAATAGTGGAAGTACCTCCCAACAAAGTTGTTAGAAATTATAATTTTCCACAAAAGAAAGCTGCTTAGCTTCCCAACCATAAAGCCAATACTTAATTCTCTTTAAAAGCTTATGACAGTAAGCTACCATAGGATTAGAATATTAAATAATCACTCCTAAATAGTTCCATGAAAGATGCTTGAAAGAAAAATCACATATATCACAAATCAGTCACTAAAAGGTTAACTCAACAGATTTAGAAAAATAGATAGCTGATTTGAAGATATTGCTCCCTAAATTGGAAGCTTTGAAAAATATATTTAAGTTATAATAAAGAGTGGTAATAGTTTTTATTTTAGCTTTACCAATGATCAATAAATCATCAACATATATTAATTAAGAAATTTTACTATTACTATTTTCTTAATTATTATTAAAAGTAATAGAAACTTTCTTTTGCAAAATGCACGGGAAATCTATTGGTTTATTTTGTGCTACACTACATGGATATAAAATATTTAAATAATTATATAATCAAACATAACATATAAAATAATATACTATCTAGAAAATACAAATAACATTTTACGATGGATTTGATCATTCAAATAAGAGAATTTTTTACATTTGACGGATCTACATTTAAACTAACAAATCTTTCCTCTACCAAACCCAAAGCTTAGATAGAATTTGGAAGGATAAATCCCTATATTTAATTACATCCTAAGAAAAAAAAGTTTATTTAGAAAATTTTGATTAAGGCTTGGTTATATATTCCAGAATTTAAAATTTTATATTTTCATGATAATTTATTTGGAAATTCAAATGAGATAGATGAAAGTGGAACAGTTCTTTCAGGAATCTAAAAGAAAAAAAGTAGTAAGTGCCGAGATACAGAGAAGCTCAATGATACTTCAACTATCATATTGTTTAGATTTACCAACTTTGAAATTAAAGAGATTTTAATATTTGAGTTTTCATTTTATTAGATTGTTAGTATGTCACACAATATCATGTCGCAAGAAAGTTTGGGAAGTGAGGATTTATATCATAACCGACAAAAACCTCAAAATTCTAAGACTAAAGATGAAGTTTATGAAATAAAAAGAACCTTGAGACATCATCTAATAAGAAAACACAATAAACAAAGACTTATAACACAACCATACAATGGATTAAGCAAGCTCGACATGACTGAACTTACAACCCTACCTAGATAAGGTTACCATCAAAACCCTCCTCATTGTAGCAAGAACATGCAAGGTTGGTCTTATGAAATACAAGATATGATGGATTTTTATTTCTTACAAAAATTAGATGTTGGTTTTATTTTTGTGGTTTTGAAATAAAGACCTAAAAATTTCTTAATTTTTAATTATTTAAATCATCAAAATGACATAAAAACTAATATACTATCTCAAGATATGAAAATATTACTTAATGATGGGTTCAATTACTTAAATGAAAATATTCTAAATAGTTTCTTGGTCTACGTTATACCAACAGATCTTTTTCCTCCCAAATTCGAAGACTAGATATAGTTCACATTAATTTGAATTGCTAACTTCCTATAAATGAAAGTCTTTATTATAGTTAATTATATCTTAAGAAATAAAATTTCTTAAGAAAACTAACAATTAAAGCTGTGGTTCTATCTTCAAAAAATTTTGAAGTTAAGTTTTCAAGATTGATTACTGGTGTATCAAATTGGAAAGCTTAAAAAGCAAAACAGTTATTTATGGAACCCAATGGAGGAAGAGTAGGAGATGTCAAAGAGATTGAGGCAACTCATTAACATCTTAATTATCATATTATTTGACTTTATCAATTTAGAAAAAAAAGATTTATTTGATGATTTAATTGACATTTTATTAAAAATTCAGGACTTATATCACATGATATATGATCATGAAAAAAGCCTAGAAGGTGATCATTTATGTCGTAAATAGACAAATAATCTCATAATTCTAAGATTTAAATGAGGTTTATGAAAAAAAACCAAAACCTCTAAAGCTAGTCTAAAAGAAGAAAATACACAACAAACAAAAAACTATGAATGGACTTACAACCATAATCATAGTAAAACCACACATGTCTGGTCTCAATGAATACAAAATAGGATATGTTGTTTTTTTTTAAGAAAAAATAGGTATTATAACTTGATTATAAAAATCAAAATGTTTAAGTCTGATTGATATGCAAAATGTCCCAAGAAAAATACAAACATCTTTTTGTAATTTAAAATTTAAACTTTTGCAGCTGACTATACTCAAGTTGTTTATTATTTTTTGGTAACTTAGTGTTGAGTGAATAAAGCATGCTTTGTATGGGTATGCATGTACTTGATTTTGAATGTTCAGAAGAATTGTTCATAAGGCCAATAGATATGCATAGTAAGACTCACTCTTTAAGGTGGTGGTTCTCAAAGAACAAATCACCCCTTTTGTATAATGAGTGAGGGCTTGAAGACAAGGAATATAATCTATATGCAATACATTTGCCTGAAATGATCTTTCCTTGGCTATTCATTAGTTGCAAAGAGGTTTCTAATCATTTTTATTTAATATCAACTTTGATTAATCACAAGATGTTTCTAAGGTATTAATGCAATGATATCTTTATTTTTAGTTTTGATTATGACTTTCATTTAATTTTCAAAAGTTATGTTGAAAATGTTTGATTTGGGTAAAAGATTTAGTTCTTAATGAGCTTCCAAAAAATCAATGCAAAGAAAATACAACGAAACAATAATTTTAAACTTGGGCAGACTTATTGAGCATAAAAAAATAAAACAAAATGATAAAGATAACACAAGGGTAACTAACATTAGAACCACGACATACTCGTTAGTCAAAAATATCATCTAAATTTCATTGTTGGTTCGTTTAGGTTCATCATCAAAATTTTAATAGACCACATCATCAAAATTTTAAATTGTAATTCTCTATTTTAATTTTACTTTTGAAATAAAAGGTTAAAAGTGCAAAATAACCATTTACAAATATACCTTTATATTATATAAGTGATTTAGAAGATTTCAAATGAACTAACTCAGTATTTCATTACATGACTTAAATGTTTTAATTATTTTCTTGAAAATTCAAATGGGTTTTTTATTTTTCTAATGTTTATTTTATTTATTTTATAATTTGATTGTAAATTTAATAAGAAGTTACAATTATTAAAATGTTGTTTTCTATCCTTAAAAAAATTAGGGGAGCACATTGAGGTCAAAGGTCATCAGTGGTCAAACTATTATTGAATTTTTCTTTGATTTTGATTTTTAATAATTTAATGAAGATTTAATGGTTTTAGTTAAATTTAGAATTTATTAATGATCATTTTAATATGATTTTATTTAAAGAATTTTTTGTTTTATTTTTTTCTTTGTTTAGTTATGTATTTTTGAAGTTCTTATTAATTTTCTGTATTTTATTAATTATTTAAATATTTTTTTTAGTTAAACGATGGGTCCTACATGAATTACTAAGTCAATGTGCCACCATAGCACTTTTTCCATTTGTCACAAAGCATTGGTGCTCCGATCATTGTGATGTCGCGTCAGTATCTTGATCTATTATGAGGGACGATTCGCGGTCACTCTGTATGATTTAATCATGGTCTTTCACTCAGAATATATAGGAATGGATGACATCCTTTAATTGTCCCCAATGGAACGATGAACATCACCCATTCAAAGAAAATCTCTAGATCTAGGGGATTCTATGGCCAATTTCAAGATCCTTTCCATCCAAAAGGATCTCTGATCCTTTGAGTGAAGATCCTACTGCAAGAAAATTATGATTTAAGATTTGCATTTACAATTAACCAACTACAAAGACCAATTTCTTAGTATTAGGAATGTAACTCGGTCAAAGAGGTGTTGCTTCAATTGAATGGTTGTATCACGACCACATTCCAATATATATATGTATGTATGTGTGTGTGTGTGTGTTCACATTATTGATATTAAATTTACAGGATATACTAAGATTAAGATATGACTCTTGATAGCTGTTATAAATATGATATAGTGTATGATGAATAAGTCAATATAAGTGTCTTTACCATGCAAGAATACAACATGTGTTGGCTCAAATATTGATGTGTATAAGTATTGAAAATACCATGCATGATGTGTATAAGTATTGATGTGTATAATTATTGTGGATTATCATTGATATGAAATACCATGCATGATTCATTTCATATATATGAATATGCTTTATTGCACTAATGTAAAAAATAACATGCCTATCAATTTATTTTATGTAAAGTGATTTTTGTGGTCTATTGGGCTTTATGCTCACTATATTTCCATGTCTATATGTTTTTGGGCATAGAAAAGGGTATAGAGTTAGATGGTGAATCATACAAAAATATCATGTTAATAATACAATATTGATTTCCTATCTTTTCTTATTCAAGCTAAAATGTGTAAGTTTTAATGAATGTACATAAGAATGATCACATGATATTCCCAACAAATTCTTTTATATTGTAAGTAGAGCAATTAATATAAGTGCAATGTTATATTTATTTTTTTAGTTATTATTTTTTTATGAATATCGTGTTGTTGCGTTTGAACCGAAAATATATAAATTCATACTAATTGTTTTTTTGTGTTTTAAAAATTATAATTACAGATGTTTTAATATAGCCCAATTGGCCCAATGCCTGTGTGCCTGTGTGCCTGTGTGCTTTGACCTCAATAATAAAGTTCTGAGCTCAATATCTAACACATACAAGTACATGTACAAGTTTAATAAAATAACACAATATATTATTATTATCAATGTTTTGAAGGTTTTGTTTAGATTGACTTGATGTTGGCCTTAGTAGCTACATTTTAACTCAACAAAATATATTACAATGCCTAGAAGATTAACTTAGGATGCTATGTATTTTCTTATCTAAGTTAAAAAAAAATGTTACACATCACTAACTAGATAACAATTTTTTTTTATCACGAATCAAATATTAATAGAAAAAGATCAAACCAAGTTTGTATGAGCAAGTAACATCTTTATGCAATCTCAAGCACTAATTTGTCTTTGTTCTTTTTAATGTAGTGAATACTCAATATCTAATTTTTTAGGAATTTTCATTTTATTTTCTACTTAATGTAACTTTCAATCACACATCAAACACTAATGGCTACAAATGATAGTTGTCACCATGGATAACATGCTAAATGCTTGGTTGAAGTTGCATTAATGTACTTACTTGAGAGGCTCTACTCAATTCATAAATATTATCATATGAAACTCCTAAATTTTTATTTTTATATTTAGACCACCCAAATATTTATCTACTTATCTAACACCAAAATTTTTCATTTTATATTTATATCACCCAATATACCTTTTAATGCATAACTAAGATGACATTTATGTAAAAATTATAATCTAGATGTTAAATATATAAATACATAAAAATTGAGTCCTATGTTAAATTAGTGACTTAAAAGAATCTTGCAAGTTATTTATCCTTCTATTTAAGAGAAATTCAAAAAGCTATATTAGTATAGAGAATTAATTATTTTAGATTTTCCCCTTTTTTTTCTATTTTGGGTGTGAAAAAATTAACATTGTGTACCTTTCAATCCCCACCAAAATAATAATAATTACAATTGTAGTCATCTCCACGTTTTTAATTAGTGTTTAATCATGTCTAGTTCTAGTGTGTTTAATAGGAAAAAATATTACATCAGGAGTTACGTACGGAGTCCAATGAAATTACGTCGTGGAGTTGATCAGCCCGATAACACTAGAGAAAATTTCATTCGTGTTATTCAGGTGTTATTGTGTGTTATTCAGGTGTTATTGATGTGTTTTTGTGTTATTATAACACCGGAAAATATTCTCAAAACACAACAACACCTGAAAAATATACAATAGCACATGAATAACACACAATAACACCTGAATAACACGAGGGGAATATTCCCTTGCGTTACCGAGCTGATCACCTCCACGACGTAATTGCATTGGACTCCGCACGTAACTCTACATGCGGAGTCCTGATATAATATTTTTTCGTTTAATAGTCCATCAAAATGATAGAGAAAAAAATGTTAAGGATTTTTAATGAAATAATATATATGTCACCTATAAAATATATATTTTTTTGAATAATTATTATTTTAATATGAGAAGTTAACTATTATGATAATTTTTTTGAGGCATTTACATAAATACCACATAATTCTCATAAATTTTCATATATTTATATATCTAACGCCAAAAAATTTTTTTAACATTTATATCACCAAAAGTTTTAAATCACATAAAAATATTATTATTTTTTATCAACACTAACAAATTTTCATCATCCGACACGAATCTCGAGGCATGACACTAATCTCGAGTTAATTTTTTTAGCAAGAAATATTCAAAGTTCAATTAAGAGTCATCCAAAGCTCCGATTTCAGCAAACTTATAAACAAACTGACTGACTCGATGAAACAAATATAATGATATCAAAGTTAGTCAAATTCAAGTCAAATCAAACCCAGATCAAGTGATTAAATCATTCTTGAAAGATTTTTGTACACATTTGAAAGATCAAACGAATGTCGAATTCAGCGATTTAATAGTCGAATCGAGCGTCTCGACAAGACGAATCCAACGAGCTCAAGATTGCTCAATTTCGACATCTTTAAGGCACACAAATGTCCATCAAACGTCATCCTATCGAGAGAAGCTCTCTGGACCATCCGATAAAAATGGTTCATATTCATGCATTAATTGCATCTTAACTTTATAAATAGAGTCTCACCCCTCACATGAAAAGGGGGGCTTGAGAGAGAACTTGAGGCTTTGTGAAGGAGCTTAAGTTCAACATAATCCCCACCATCGCAGGTATTCATCGACCACCGCAAACCGTCGTCGACATTCGTTGACCACCGTTGACTGTCATTGACAGCCGCCAACCACCGCCAATCACCCCCGACCATTACCGATTGTCAACGACCACCGCTAACCTCCGTCGATTACTGTCGGTCGCAGTTGACCACCGTCGATTGTCGCTGACCTCCGTCGACCACTACCTACCGACATTAACTGTCGTCAACCACCGCTAACCGGACATCGTTAGTCGACGTTATGTCTTGGAAAATCTTGTAGCTCTTTTCAGTCTATGGAACAAGCGACCTCTGTAACCATAAACTTATAGTAAAATTTTTATAACTAAGTCAGATCCCGTTGTTTTTTTTTCCTTTACGGGTTTTCCATGTAAGAACTTCTGGTGTCATCACAGATTGATTCATTTTTATCTGATTGTCTGTTGAATCCTCGCGCAACGCTAAGACGATAATCCATTACTCTACCGTCGTAAATTTTCGAGCACGCATCAATTTTATTTTAGAAAATTTACAGTGAACCTTTTTTATGTCTAGATAAGGTGGTATAAAAGTAAAAATAGAAGATTAGATGCATGCAAATAATAAGGATAGAGTGGCATGTATGTAATTTTTTTTTAATTTGAATGGTGATCCGGCATAAGAAGCTCCCATGTTTATTCCACACCGCGTCATTTATCCAGTACGGCAAATTACGGCCGTCCCCAAAATCAGCGCGATCAAAAAGTCGCCGGCGGTGGGACACATCCCAAGGTGGGTCCAGCCGACCACGCACAAACTGAAAGTGGACCCCGCCACGAATTTGCTCCGAAAGTGGGAGTTAATGGCCGCTTTGTTAGCGTTGTTCTTAAGCGCGTGATCGAATTTGAATACATTGTTTAGCCATTGTGCAATATATATATATATATATATATATATATATATATATATATATATATATATATATATATATATATATATATATATATATATANTATATATATATATATATATATATATATATATATATATATATATATATATATATATATATATATATATATATATATATTAGTCTATAAATCTCAATGAAATTCAATATATCTTTCTTATAAATATTTTAGAAAAGTATATTGGGATAGTTAAAATATGGAAACATCAAGTGCATTTGTTTCGGTAGGAACACTGAGCCGATCAAGTAGAAGCACATTCAGGCGAATGCAGATTCGGGCGAATGAAAAGAAATCATCAGATCTGAGGACACTCATTCATGATCAACTCATTCAACCAATTTTAGAATTCTCCACAATGATGGTCAAAGGGCAACCCACAAAACACTTTTTTTAACCAACTCTAACAACCTTGACATCTATTGGTCCAACTTATGCTCTTAACACTCTTTAGGAAAAAGGTGTTGATTTTCTAAGTTTTTTTTTCTAAGAGGATGTGTTTCTTTTCCTATGTCAGGTATATGTTTTTTTTTATTCACTTTAGTGGTACTTGGTAGGGTCGAATGGGATCTAATATTTAATGAATTAGCTAACTGTCACAATTGACTTTCAATGTTCCTAATTGTTGCGACTTGAATTTAAATTTGATTTCTCATTTGTACAATAGCTTTTCCATAGATTGTTTTTTTCTCTTTATATTGTGAATTAGAAGTAAATCCATGCATGAAAATGGGGCCCAGGTTGGAAAATTTTTTTCCTTGATTATTCTAATCGTATAAGGAGTTTATTATTTACTAACTCATCAGTGTTTTTCTACATTTTGATCATTATTCAAGTTAAAGTCTTGGTATTTACATACATATATTTTTTGAATGTCCGAAAAAAAATTTTGTTGACATTTGATGATTTTGCCAACCCTAAAAATAATGTGATATCAAAGAATTGGAAGGTATAAATATAAAAACTGAAGTTTAAGTGGTGGATGCATGTTAATGCCCTTTACATAGATATATATATATATATATATACATATATCCATTTTTATTTATTATGCTGAAGTATGGTTGCTGCTTCCTTTAGCCCCCAGAATCTGCCACCCTGCGAACATCTAAACCAAAAAAGATAACATACACTGTTATCTCCAAAAAAAAATCTGATTTCTAACTGCCAAACCTTTGAACTTTCAAAAGTCTAGATAATTGCTCTTAAATAAATATGTTAGAGCAGAAAACAGAACGATAGTCATCATAATCAGTACTATTGGCATAATTTTGATCAACGCTAATTCAATTTTAAAGTTTAAACTTTGAAGAAATGACCCCCCTCATATTGATAAAACATAAAAGCCCAATGATATAGGAAATTTCTATGTTAAAAAAAAATGTAATACCATCCATTAATATCTTCTGGAAATTGTCACAACAATGCCCCATAAGCCATCTGTTCAAATAGTATCAGCACATGTATGGGAGCCTAAATTGCCAAAAGAAATACAGATAAGTAGTAGCAGCCAAAATAAATTAAGAGGTTTGATCACCTATAACCATTCAACATTAATATATAGCTTTAAATGAAGATAGTAAATTTATACCGAAAACTATGACAATAATTTCCAAAATAAAAATCCTAATTTCAAAATTAAGAAAAAAAAATAATAGCAACAATATCTCTTTCGAGTACTAGTAATAGATAATCGCCACTCACAACCCAAACTTGTCATGAGAAAATCAATAGTAAGATTAGCGAAAATAAATTAAGAATTTTGATCAGCCATAATCCTTCAGCACTAATTCCAGCAACAGCTATTTAGAAAGTATGAAATGTGGGAAAAGAAACTCCTCTATTGGCAAGCCATTCAACACAATCATTCCTCCATCTTTATGGATCATGAAATTCACTCTTTGCATAAAATTTCTAGGATTTTTAAATAAGTAGAGGTTACTTAGGATCGTAGTTTTGTTTGAAGATATGGTTTAGATGGGTCTTAGTGTATCCCATCTCAATCGAAACTCTATTAATACAATTTTCACAATAAACTTCTAGTATTTTGATAAGACTTAATGACTAAGCATTAGAAGCATTTTTGAGGATTCGAATGGACGACAGACAACGAAAGCCATAATAGGCATGTCATTACTATCATTAAAATGTCCCTAGTTCTTGCAAGGCCCAGACTACACTTTTCATCGCCGTTAATGTTAAGTTTAATAACAATTGTGGGTGGTGTAATTCGTCAAACTATTCGCACATAATTGGCCTACAAAAATAGTTTGATAAAACCATAATAGTGAAAGCATTATTCTTCTCCTTTTGAAATGTTATTTTTTTTAATAGGAGTGACTATGGTTCTAGAATATTGAATTTAAAGTTTATATGTCAAGAATCATTTTCTTATATCCATCTAAACTTAATGATGCAAATTAGAATTTATATTGTTAGAATCCCAACAAGAAGAGATACTCAAGGACATAACTAGACTATCCTTAAGAGTAGGCCAACTTATTGATAATGAATATAACACAACAAATATTATAATAAGGTTTTTGAGAGGGGTAAGATTTCTTATTCAGAGGAGCAATTTTACCAAAATGAGAATTTAATACAAAAGTGAGGATAATTTTAGGATGGGCAACTGTCTTACGACTCTTTCTCTTCCAAAATGTTAACCCGGTGACTACCCACTTCTATATTTCTCATTTTTCTCAACCTCTTGACTAACTTAGCAACTCCTACCCTCATCTCTTGCTTCCCTTTTGGCTATGACCTTCCTTCATCTTCTAAACAACAATCATCTCACAAAATCTACCCATTGTAGACTTCTTTTATTAAACTCCTTTCAAATATCTATCATATAACACTCTAGTTATACTTTCTTTATCCTCTATTTTCAAGTTTGCATAATCATAAACATAGTCACTCCTTCCCTCACCATCTCTCCCAAGCTACAACAACCATCTAGCTCTAGTTATTCCCAATCATCACCTCCAATTAAGTTTGGGCTTATTACCCCAACCGACCTATTTTCCTCTCTACTTCCATCATATTAAATAGGCATCAGTATTACTACACTTGAAACATATACTCTCCTTTCACAATCATAATTGCAAACCAACACCTTGAAGCTCACCAAGTTGCCCTTTTCTAATTATGCCAAGTAACACCTATCAATGCCTTTTAGAGTTGGGCATCTATATGGTGATTCTTTTACTTCCTTTTATTACCATCTTATGTAGAGCTAATTTTTATTATTGAATTTAAAATTTTAATTACTATTATATAACATAGAATGATTTTTTTTCAACATATCATGTTTGTACTAAACAAAATATGCTTACCTATATCATTACCAAATGTATCCATTAGAAATGTCAAAGGTTTTTTTTAGCTCTACAATTTTACAAATAATTTAGAATTTGATGAGATACTTTGTGTCAGACACCCCCCTTTAATGTTCTACCCTATTAAGTACATATATCCCTTTCAAACTTTTTTATTATCAAATACCTCCTCATTTTTTTTAATTTTTTTCTAGTGATGTCTATTGACACATCTCTTATCTAGATTACAAGCAAAAACAAGTTGTTGATCATCAATGTGCCCCTCTTTCATCTAACAACAATTCTCTTACTATATTTCAATATCTTTTTTCTTTTCTTACAGTATAAAATTATTATTTATTTCAAAGAACTAGATCTCCTTCAACTATTTCTATTGATCCATCAACAATCCTTAAAATTTCACTTACATAAATTGATCTACATTCTATCAACCATATATTAAATTAAATATTTAAATCAAATAATCAATCCAGGGCTAAAGGCTGGGTTTAGGACCATGTCAAAAGATGTGTTAAAATTGGGTGAAAGTGATTCTATCATGATGTTATTTAAACTAATATAACAACTCATGCAATATTACTATTTTATTACATGCTAAGATGAAGATACATGGTGTTATTTAAACAAATTCTAGCATGCCTTAAACCATTATTTTTTGTTCACAATATATTACATAAAGAGAGCAATGTTATAGGCTTCATTTATTCTCTCCATTATAAGTGTTGTGTTTTTAAATTGTTAGTATGATTGGGTGAATGTGATTCAAAATATATTTAATATAATATAAATAATTAAAGAATGATTATAATGTTTAATTTTATTTTTTAAATTTAGTATAAAAATTTCTTTAAAATTTTTATCTAAGAAAATATTTCTATTATGAGTTTTACTGAAAACAAATTTTCTTTTATAAATTAACCCAAACCCTAAATTTTTATGAATTTTTATAGCACTGTTGACCTCAATTTTGAGGTCTTCTTTTCCCTTTCCTAAATACTTTAGGATCTAGCCTTAGGATTTCTCTATTTTGACTCTCCTAGAGGACTAGATCAAGATCTACACCACTTAAAAATTTGAGTCATTTCTTCGCTTTTTGAAGTTTCATATGGACGGTTTCAGATCCTTAAGATTCAATTGAGTAGATTGAAAAACTGACATATCATTTGACTTTCTATAGAATTTTGAAAAACAATGGTGGACCCCACGATGTGTGTGACGCTTGACTTTCTATCGCGAGCTGTTTATTTAACTTTGGTTGTCGCTTATGCGATGACCGGTCAAAAAAATTTTTTTACTCATTGAACGGCTCTGATCGGATCAAAATAATTTTGTTTGTCGCGTCACGCGTGAATTGAAGTTAATTTGGCTCGATCGTCGATTTTAGCTAGGGAGGACACCCGTTTTGTAAGAACGTCATGTTTGAACAAAATTTGATATTTTCTAATAAAATAAATATAATAATTTTTTTAAAAATAAAGTTTTAAAACCCTAAATCATAAATTTAATCCTTCTCACGCGTTCCTCCCTTTCTTCTATCGAAACCTATCTTGCCTTAACCGGACCTTTTCTTTCCCCTCTCCTCTCTTGACCAAACCTTGAAGGTTTCTTGCCGGCCTTCCGGTCATCATCTCCCTTTCTGAACCCTTGTCGCAGATGGCTTCGCTGGTAGCCCGTCTATAACAGATTTTCCTGCCTAAACGAGTCAATTAACCTCCTTATTCTTGAGTTTGGATGTTTTCTTTGCCCTTTGAGGTGTTTCTCGTGACCTCCCTTTTTTCTCACTGTCGGTGAGCCCTTGCCCTCTCAATGGCTATAAATACCCCTTTGGGGGAAAGATTTTGAAGGCTGATTTTTTTTTGGAGATTTCAAGGAGACATAGTTTGAGAGCTCATTCTCTGTTGGGAGTTTCTGTTTCAGGGTTTTCTTACTCTTCTTGTTCTTGAGTTAGTAAGAAGTTAAGGTCAGGCTTTATTTACTTCTAGAATGTTGTTTAATTTCTGGATTAGTTGTCCATGCGATAATTTCTTTTGGATTATGAGATTGGTAGATCAAATGGAAATGATATTTTAGCTTGATTGTCTCTTTGATGAAGAAATAAAGTTTCCTCATGAATATCTATATTATGACTACCTTTACTTATTCATACTGGAGGTAATGCAATACATTTTTAGAAGGTTGCTGGAAAGATATATTGAAAATCTCAAGAAATATTTGAGTACTTTTGACTACTTTTTTCTTGTTGCATTGCTTTAACATGGAGATTCTTGGATTTATTTGATTCACGGGAAATTTTGTGTTGAGCTCCTTGGTTGGGCATTTGATTTTGTTTTATCTTGGAGGTTTTGTTTTGAACTTCTCGATTGATTCTCTATTTTGTAATGAAGATTTGTGGATTTATTTCGTCTTGAATGCTCAATTATGTTTGCTATAGCTCTGTTTATTTGAACTTCAATATTGGAAACATTTTAATGATTTGGATAGTCATTTGGTGGCTCGGTTTTGGCTTGGTGGTGGCCTATTCATTTTGGTCATTTGCTGGATTTGATTTAGCCCTTATGTGGAGGCTCAATTATGTTTCCTGTAGCTCTCTTTATTTGAACTTCAATATTAGAAACATTTTAATGATTTGGATGGCCAATTGGGGCTCGGTGTTTGTCCTCTTTGCTGCTCCTTGTTTGAATACCTGCTGGAAATTTTTTATGTTTTGGAATATATGTTTGGAGCTGTAGTTCTTGATCCTCTTATTGTCCTTATTCAAATATATATTGAAAATTGTCTTTTAGCTTTGAGAATTAGTTTTGGACCTATAGTTTTCTTCTCTCCTTGTTATCTTATTTGAATACACATCGAAAATCATTTTTGTGTTTTGAAAACTGCTCTAATATTTTGGATTTGCTATTGTTGCTCTTATTTGAATAAATATTGGAGTTGTTTTGGTGCTTTGAATAGCTGTTTAGTGTCTTGGTTTTTGCTCTTCCTGCTGCCCCTTTATTCGAGTATATACATTGGATATTTTGGTGCTTTGGACACTTGATCTTGAGGCTGGATTTTGCTTCCTGTAATTCCCTATTCAAAATATATATGTTGGATAAAAATTTGGTTTTCTTCTAAAATTTTTTGGAACTTATTTTGGGGATTAGCTATCCCTTTGTTGCTTCCTCTGGTCGTGGGCTTTTCTGTTATTCTTTTAGGTGTGGGTGTAGGTTGGTATTTCCTCTTGGTGTTCCTCAGTCGTGAGCTTCTCTGTTGCCTTACCCGAAAATATTAATTGAGCTTTCTTTTATGTTATCTCACGATTTTCCCTTGCTGCCTGAGAATTAGATGGTATGCATGTAAATTTATTATTATTCTTTAATATCTATTTAACTTGGTGATATTTGCCAGCATGTTAAAGTTGAATTTGAAGAAATGCATAAGTTGAAACTTTGGAGGAATATTTACTTAATCCTTAGAGTATTGCTGGAATTGGCTTTTTGGTTATGTGAATTTCATGAATTTGAATTTGATAATACGAGAGTATAAGCACATTTATCTTTGGAAAGTTGGTAGAGCATACAACGATCACATGTACATGTTTAAAGTTTGAACTTAAAGGTGGAGCGTGGATGTTATAGAAATGCTTTAATGATTATTTCTCTCATTTTCTTGATATGAAATATACAAAGTTTTGTTGGATAAGCATATGAAATATTGAGGTGGCCTATTAGTTCGAGATGATGGGCAATAGGCAATGATGCAAGGAACCATTGATCGGCTTTTCTTATAGCTGAAAATATAAAATCAATATTCAATTAGTGAGATGCCCTTTCACCACTTAAGTCATCGGCAGTTCCAACCCTTTTCAAAAGGCTTGAGAATTGCAGTTAGAAAAGAATGTATACATAATTACATAGACACTACATTTGTAAAAGAACATATACTACAAGTTTTACACAGATACTACACTTGCAAAATGATAGATACCACATCCATAAAATGATAAATACTACACCATAGACACTATACACTAGATTAATATATATACACTTGATAACACTCACATATACACTCGCATATCATATATTACATTTCATACATTACACAACAAATACCACAATACACATCACACCACACACGACAGATACTATATTTGTATCACATCACATACTACACATCACACCCCATATGACAAATACTATAAGAATAAATATTACACTTGTTTCAAAATCTCTGATAATACATAAGTAATATCACTTATTCCAATATCACGTATAGGTGCACCACACTTTGATAAGTTTAGATACTATCTCACATGGGTATATTATACCTTTAACAAAAATAAGTTCAGATACTATTGGGTTTACCGATCCATTAAATGATAGGGTCTATGGCTGCCTGATTATAAGGGCGATTCGTTGGTGACCTCTAGTTGAGATTGATAGGTTGACTTTGATGTATCAGTTGCCTATGAAATTGGGATAAAAGAGAAAAATAAGTCTAGTCTGAGCCTAACCTTAAATCAAAAGCTAATATTCCACTTTAAATTTTCATATGCTTATCACTTAGCCTTTCTTTTATAATCTGCAAATGTTTGTCAAACACATTTATATTATGCAATTGTAATATGTTTTGTAGCATCTCCAATCTTAATCAGGTACATTTAGTTGTTTCAGTTTTGTTTATTTACTTCATATTTCTTTCTTTATTGCATAATCTTTCTTTTTTATATTGCTTTACTTTTATAATTTTCCTTCAGTCTTTTCATGTTACAGTACTTTACTACACAACTATTCCTTTTTTGTATTGCATCGTACTATAGACATTCATCTGTATTCATACTTCTAAATATAATTTTCCTAGCATGTTCATACAATTCCCTAGGATAGACCGTTTGAGGCATGGTTTTCTCTTTTTTTATCCCTTTTCTCGGAACGAGATGATAAAGACATCAAATGATGATTTATCCCCGGGCAGTGGTCGGGACTGCAACATAAGGTGAAAGAGAAGCCTCAACTGAACTTCGATAGATTCTAATAACATACCTATAGGACGCTGAGGTTGTTCCTATGGCATGACGTAAATCCTCACATTATCTTTTAGGACTTTCTATAATTTTTATATCGTATGATATATGTCCTAAAATTTTTAGAATTCTGAGGTCGTCGTTCGGTATGACATAAATCCTCACATTTTCTCTGGTAATTTACATATGAAATGTAGATATAAGCTGACCAAAGGAAAATATGTTGAGATTTTCATACCTATTTTACATTATTTTTTATGATATTGCACTTTAAAGAAAGGTATTTTTTATGTTTTGTTGCAGGAATGATGAATTAGGGTCATTGGACAAAAAGATGCAAAAATGAGTAAATTTGGAGCGAAAATGACCAAAATGTGAAGATTTAAACTAGGGCGCTGACGTAGGACTTTTCCCGAGACTCCAGAATTAATTC
>NEWO01000036.1:1047022-1067148 GCA_003013225.1 Phalaenopsis aphrodite | reverse complement strand
TGAAAGTAAATCTTACAATCAGTTTTTCTGATCCTCCAAAGTAGTAATCATTACCTTACAATGAACAGGTTCCCGGGATAATCTATCGCACAATAGCATTAATCCCTATCTCACAAAAACCTCTCAAAAATAATAAGAAAATATAGAGAAATCACCTTGAGGACTTTCTCTCTAAAAGGAGGAAGAACGAAAACCTCTAAGGCACTCAAAGAACTCTCATCTCTAGAAAAACCTCACCTCTAGTTGTGCAAAGACGTCGTTCATCGATTAAAAGCATGTACTTAAAGCTAAAGCTCCTTCAAAGACAAGAAATCTCCCTAAATTTGTAATATGAGAAATGAGCATGCCCCGTTCCCATGCCTAGCGTGGGTGCGCTATGGCTACATTGGAACCAACATAAGTGCACTGCACATTCGACATATGTGCGCTATCAAAAGTGGAAGCCAGTGTTGTTGCACTGTGTACATGGTATGGATGTGTTGGGGCTTGAGCTGCTTGCAATTTGTGGGTGCACTAGCTTCATGGAACGGGTGTGTTGTGTATGGTGCGGTTGCTCCTTGGTCCTAACATGGGTAGTCTACCACTCTATCTTGTGGGCATTTATGATGCAAACCTTGTGCAGGTGCACTTGGATTGGGCGGGGGTGTGCCCCCTTTGGCAACTTAGCACGGGTGAGCTTCAACGTGGGCGCGAGTGCACCAATTTTTTCTGTTTTCCTCCCAATTCACCACTTTTTCTACTCCAATTAGCTTAATCCCTACAACCTACAAAACATGACAAAAATATCTTACCCAAGTGTCATATGGTTATAGAATATGTAAGAAAAATAGATTAACGTGGTGAAAAATTGCGTATATTTTATTCATATTAAAATTCCTCAAACTTACATATTACTTGCCCTCAAGTAATTCAATCACATTGCTCAAATTTACGAGAATAAGGGTTCACAAATTTCTATGGATTTCCCCTGATTTTTTATAATTATGAGAATCAAAATTTTGTGATTTTCATCCTTGATTTGAATTATTGTAAAACTCTAATAACTCATATCTTCCTTTATTCACTTCATTCATAGAATTTTTCCTTTTGCATTCAATTAATTCAGTGCAGTTAAAAATCATTTTGTTAATCCAAATTTTTATATACTGAATTCATATTGAAACCGTCTACTATCCCTTAATTTTTACTGTATTTTATCGGATCCTCGATATCCATTAAGAAGTTCTTGAGTCATATAATTTAATGAAAAGTGTAAGATTACCAATATGCTTAACATCAAGCTTCTTCTCCTATGGTCTTTTCGTTTTCTTCTCTTTTTTAAGCCAATCTTGTTTCTTTTCTCTTTTTTTTTTTCTGAATGATTACTATATCTGGTTTAGCAGGTTATAGAATTCTAGGCTTTAAATTTTCCTTACGCCGTATGTCTTAATTTTTTCATAGTCTGAGTTGTTAGGCTTCTATAAATCGATTCAAAATCAAATTATAATCATGTTGTTTGAATTAATACTTAAGACCTAAAAGCCATTGATTAATTTTCTCTCTTTCTAGGCACACTTTTTCAAATGTTTTGATAAATTCAAGTTAGGAAGGATTAACCTTGAGTTGTAGCTTATTATTGAAGAACTTAAACTCAAAATTGTGGATGGATTTCGTAATCTTTTAAAAAAATTTAATTACCATTGTTCATTATCAAGAGTTCCATATAAATTGCTTATGAAATACAATATAAGCAGAGTGATATATTTCTTTAAAGCATGCACATAGATGAATTTCTCTCTCCCAAGCTTGGTTTTTATCCTACCCTCACCAAATAGTTAATACAAGAGGAAATATAATAAATAGTAAAATAGGAACTACTCAGTTGCAGACATATACAAGCAACATCAAAGCATGAAAAAATATCATACGAGTGTAGAACAATTAGTAAACAAGGAATATCTCTACTCAGTGCACATCACAAAAAAGTAGACAAAAACAAGTGTAAGTAAGTAAGCATGTCACGTAGAAAAAATCTCAACGAACATATTCATACATATACATGCCCTTGAATAAAAATCCAATAATAAAATATATCCCAATTAATATCAAAGTTCGAAATATTTAGAGTTCTATCAACATAAAACATCATCACAAATGACATCTCCATATCCAGAAAAAATCAAGCATCCAACAAATCATAATGAGACAACCACAAGACAAAGATTTCGGCACAACTATCATCTTCATCATCTTCCTCATCGTCAGCCTCCATCTATGCAGTGTCGTAAGTGAACTTCTGAAGTAGAGGGGGTGTTGAAAAAACAATTGAATCAGGACCAACACCCTTCCCCTCGTGCCTATAAAGCTCCTTCTCGGCAAAAAAAAATACCAATGTGTGTAGTTGTACTGATGTTGGTGCTGCCAGTCATAGAAGTGTGACCTTTCATAGAGATCATGCGGCTCTTATTACACAACCCTAATGCCTGTGAAGAGGGTCTCTAGATTCTTTGTGAGGGCTATTACAGATGTGTGAGGTCTTGGTTAGGATAGTTTTCACTATATGGAGCTCTCTCCCCATTTATGGATAGATATCCACCCATAAGAGAAAATAATTTATTTTGTGATCAGATTTGGAGGATTAAGCTATTTCTCCTATCTATCTCTACAAAGATTGGTAATAGGTGCAGATGACCCAGTTCCACAGTGGTACCTCCACTGATAATGTGGCTATGGGAGAGAGCTAGGACTAAGTCGACTTCGATTGACTTACTAGTCTAAGTGATTAAATTCAGAATGGTACAGTTCTTCATCACCTCAGTCAACTTTTTTGTTGGTAAAATTTTAGCACAAATGAAATGACGCTAAGCCTTAGACTCCATTTCCATTGATGCACATGGGAAATTCACAATTTTTCATCTTTTACATGCCACTGGGCAATGTGATATGGGAGAAAATTGATTATCTCCTTGTAATCATAAGCCAAGAAGTTGGAAAAATTGCATTCTGGATCATCACTCATATTTATAATGTAATTGATCATGGTGGCATCATAGTCTACCCATTTCCCTCACATGAAAACCTTATCATCAATGTATTCTTTAGTGTTGATGAAACTCATGAACAAGCGAGACTACAATTGGATAAATGGAGTAAGAGAATGACTTCCACTTCTTTGACGATTTGGCTTTTCATCTGACCTCCAGATTCAAGGAATACTCGTTCGAGGAACAGTTTCTTCAATGCAAGAAAATCGTTGTAATGATTAAAAGCATTTAAACAAATGAACTTCCTATTGTTGAATTTGGTCTCCTTCATACCCTTAATCTTTTGTGTTACTGTCCTAAAGAATAAAATAGGAGGTAGATCTACAAGAATGGATGAAATATTTAAAAAATTTATGATACTACCTCCTGTAGGCTTCAAATTCTTCTCTCATCATAAAAAGTGTTATGGCAGTTTCTATTCATGGTGGCCAGTGCTCAAATGTTAAGCTAAATGCTAGGGTGTCTATCGGGAAGACGAAGCAAGGAAGAAGAAATAGCAAAAAGTGGTGAACATTGGTGCAATTTGCCATATTAAGAAGTTGGGCTTGGGTGTTTGATATCCTCAGTGCGAGTGTGCTAAAGTGCCAGGGCACGGATGTGGATGTGCCATTTACATCATGCAAGCATGACTGTAGCTACCACATTGGTGTAAGTGTGCTACGTGATGGGCAAGAGCGCACTAGATTCTGGCAGCACAACACGCGTCGTGAGTTGGTGTTGATCTGTCGTCTGCTTTGTCTCACTGTGAGAAAGGATATGGCACAAGTGAGGGTGTGCTAAAAGAGGGCACGGGAGGCATGAGTACACCCTATCTAAAGCACTGGTTCACCCCAATGTAGAGTGGAATGAGTACGCTTATGGTTAACGTGGGTGTGCTACCAATGAGTTGCTTGGTGCAGGTGCACCGACCTTAATTTTCTCATTTGTTTATTTTTCAACCTTTTTACATTACCAATAGAGATTGAGCACTCTGAGATAGTCATAACACAAAAAAAAAACACAATAATAAAGATGAGAAACACAAAAACAAAATCAAACTAAAAAAAAATTCCTAAGATGTTACTTAGGTTTCCTCCTAAAGTATCACTTAGTTTAACGTCATCAACCAGACCAAGTCGGATCAGATAAAACTTATAATAGTTTTTCAGGATCAAATTACCTTCTCAATAGTCCATGAGCAATGGTCTCAAATTTCTACTATCATGGTGAATTTCCTAAATCCTCTAAGTTCACTCTCACTCAAGATTCCTTTACAGAGCATGTGGTCGCCCCAATCTTCCTGTTCAATTTTCTAGCAACACATCAATTTATGTCATGTAGTCCTCTCCCAAATTTCCTGCTAGAGGTCTAATTTGATTGCAAGTTGTAAAGAATATCTCATTCCGAACAACTTTCAAATCTTAACTTTCTAGTTGTTTTCTCAACTCACGAATACTCATTGAGGGCACCTCAGAACATCCTCCTAAAAAATGAAATCCTATTTTTGCAAGGAAATTCTAAGACTCTCTTCCTATGGCTTCTCTTGTGGATCGTTTTACATGCTTAACTCTCTCCTTATCTTCTCTAGGATTCATTGTTAATAGAAGAGTTCATTCTTCTTCACTTACCTTTCAACAAAATTCTTCTAAAATAGCTAGCTCTTCGTGGCCTAATTTCTCTGATGCAAGAGATTGGCTATCCACTGCCTCATTCACCACTTCTACACTTTGGCTTTGATCAATTCTAGAGGCTTGAGAAAATTAACTTAGTTTTAACACATCAAATGTCACCTCCTAATTATTTGCTCTCATAATCAATTTACCCTTTTGAACATAAATCATTGCCACTCCTGTGGCTAACAATGGCCGACCAAAAATAAAGATCATGTCCTTATCCTCCTCCATATTAAGAACCACAAAATGCTTGGAAATATTAATTTTTCCACCTTAAAAAATATGTACTCTATGATTCCTTTTGGTTATGATAATGATCAGTCTACTATATGAAAAGTCAGGGGGTGGGTTGGATATCTCTTTGTTCTAATCATTTAAAAATGGACAAGAGTATGAGATTTATGTTGGCACCCAAGTTACATAGAGCTTTCCCCATTAATTTTCTTTTTACAGTAGAAGGGATTGTGAAGCTACTTTGGTCTTATAGTTTGGTTGGCACCCTCTTCTAAATGATGGCATCGCACTCCCCTGTAAAAGCAATTGTATTACCAACTCCTATGATAGATATTGTGAGGCTACTCAAGGAAGCATGGCGACTAAGCAGACTTCTTTTGAGTGAAACGTCATTAAACTGACTCAACGGACAACTTCACTTCTATATTTTTATAGGATATTTGGTATTATGTCTGATACATGAATTACTTAAGTTTGACATGATTCGTCAAAGCTCCATTTGTTGGATCCTTTTCTTGTCGTTCGGTGATTTTCCAAGTAGCTGCATATTTCTTTACATTTTTTGGCCTTAATCAATTCTTCAATTATATTATAGAGTGACGACATTTCTCTATTTCATGTTTGTGATCTTGATGACACGTGCATCACCACTTTGGTCTAAGAGGTAGCTCCCGACTTTCATTGGTGGCACCTTCTTGAAATACATCTTATTTTGAATGTCATCCACAACTTCTATCCTCAAAGAAGTCAGTTGTGGGAGTTTATGGATCGAAGGTGGCCTTTTTTATTGTGATGGTTCGCCCATCGTTCGAAGTATCGTACCCTCCTTCTCGTGAGAAAATGTTTTTGTGGCTCATGATCGTCTGAGAATGTGTAAATTCTTCAGAAGGAGCTTGATTCAATGGTTGGGG
Source organism: Phalaenopsis aphrodite (assembly GCA_003013225.1). Lineage (NCBI taxonomy): Eukaryota > Viridiplantae > Streptophyta > Magnoliopsida > Asparagales > Orchidaceae > Phalaenopsis > Phalaenopsis aphrodite. The sequence continues at coordinate 1,061,328 of NEWO01000036.1, read as the reverse complement.
GTTGTGTCTGGGCTTCCAACCTTTTCCATGGGAGTTTCATTTAGAAGGGTGTGGTGGGACTATTCTGGAAAAGGGTGGAAGGAGAATTGTACTCTTTTATCAATATATGTGTGTTAGTGAGCTCCAGTAACTCAACTAACATGTTTGGGCATTGTAATCCCAGTTCATAGAAGAACGATCCCTTTTTGAGTATTTGACTACAGGATTCTTGAAGAAATGTAGATTCAAGGTCTCAGACTTCCAACATCTCTCTTTGGAAATGGGTAATGAAGGCACATAAAAGTTTTTCTTGCCTCTGACGTAATTGTAGGAGGGTCTGTGAGCTCTTGTTGGGTAGATGTGTGCTAGCAAACTATACGATGAACATTCTCTTATAATCTGAAAAAGATGTTATCACTCATAATGGTAGCTTGTTGAACCACTAAGGGCTAACTCCTGGAAGGTTGTGAAGAATAGGTAGTGCTTCAATGCATCGTTTATTCTAAGTAGGTAGATGGTCAACTCAAAGGAAATAATATGGGCGGTCAGATCTAATCATCACTAATAAGACTCATTTGTCAAGATCTTGAAAGGCTCAAAAGGTTTGGCCTTAAGATTCTACCAAGACATGGCATTTTCTAGTTGTATGGGCTATGGTGCTTCGATGCGCTCTTATCGATGGTGATCAGGCAATGTTGAACATGTGTTATCCAGGTATTGGGTTTCTTGTTCACCTTCTAGCGATAGAGGAGCGCTTCCGGCCACTCTTCGTGAATGATGGAACATTGGTGGTCTGGGTGGTGGGGCCCTTTCGTAAGTCAACATGTCTTTGATGGCTTCCATCACTTGTTCTTGAAGCTCGTTAATTGCTGTATTACAAACTCTCGAGTGTAGGTCATATTTTCTACGATTTCAAGATATTTCTCTCCTCAAATTACTCTTGTTTTTGTTTGTGGCATGATCCACGCTCACCGCATCTTTTAGGGTGTTGAACCAATATTTGTCATTGAACCACACTCAAGGAGTACAACGTAAAAAGAGAGAGAATGTAAAAGGTGTGTAAGAATTAGGTATTTATGTATATAGTTTCAACCATCCTTTTTTTATTTAACATTCCTTAATTTATATGGATGTTTAATGAATATTGTAAAATGATAATTTCTCCCTTATTGATTTATAATCGGCTGACTCATAATCATCGGCTCCCGGTTGTGTGGTTAGCAGTTGTCCAATGTTTCATCCTTTTGTCGACTGATTTCTTCCCCAACGATACCCGAGTTGAACTACTCATGACTCGGCCGATTTTTTAGGCGTCTTTTCTCATTCAACTACTTGGGTGTTATTTGGCTTTTTGGTCTATCTACCCTTTGCATTGGTCGATCGAATAGTGTCTGAGCTTTGATCTGTTCATCTTCTGGGTTGGTTGACCTCTGGTTGATGGCTCGACAAGATCCTATCCTTAGGATGTCTTTATCCATTCTAATTGATAGCTTCTGTCTTGCTCGTAACCTCTTCGATCCATAGGTGATCTGGCCAAGTGTATTTGTATTATATGTCTAATAATATTCATTAAAATTTAATGCAATTGCTTAAATTTTGAATTAAACTAACAAATATGTTATCTTCAAAAGAAGAATCAAATCATCATAACTATACAAAATGCTTTGAAAATGTAAATGTTATGGGCATAAATGTAAAGAATGAGTGTGAAATATGGCATAAAGCAAGATTTTGAATTACATGTCTCAAATCCCTCTTACTTCAGCATGTGAAAATTAGATAAGAAATCAACATCAAATAATTATGCCAACAAATTAATTTTTAATTCTATTAAATTACATGGACAGGAAAAAATAAGAATTGATTTTATTATGGTTGTTTTCTTAGGGCATTAACACATATATCACCTAATTGTTAGGTATTTACACATCTAACACCTAAACTTTTCTTTTTTACATTCATACCACACAAATCCTTCATATCACATTTATAACAAATACCATAACTTCGTTTTCTAAAAATTGAATTACACATTTATATGCATTGGTAGGGTAGCATGATACACAAATGTTGGTAGCTTTACCATTCCATAAAACAAAATAATTATAGAAGCGGAACATGTATAATCTAGTGTATTATTATTATTATTATTGATGTACTTTCATAAATTTTTATCATATGGCATGAACCTCTAGATATGACATAGATCTCGATGTTTTTTTGGAGCAAAAAAATATTCAGACATTGATATAAAGTAATCGAGAACTCTGATTTCAGTAAAATTTACTGTCAAACTGACCGGCTCGACAAAAAGAATCTATTTATATAAAAATTAGTTCAATCCAAGTCAAATCAAGCTCTGATCTAGTCATTTAACGACTCATAGAAGATTTTTGGACATATTTAGAAGGTCAAACGAATGTCTAATCTTGTAAGTCTATAGTCGAATTGGGTGACTTAACAAGAGCGAGCCCAAGATTGTTCAATTCTAATATTGTTAATGCACTCAAATGTCCATCAAACACCATATGATCGAAGGAAGCTCTCCAGACTATCTAATCGAAGTGGTTCATATTTCTGCATTAATGACCCCCACCGATCGTCTTCGACCATTGCCACAGTCGACCATCGTCAACCGTCGTTGATCTCCATTGACCATCTTCAACCGTCGCTGATCTCTAGCAACCACCTCCGACCGCCGTCGAGCACGACTGTCGCCGTCAACCACCACCGGCCGTCGCCGACCACCATAGACCAGACGCCGCTAGTTGATGTTGTAACTTGGAAAACATAGTAACTATTTCTCATCTGTGGGACAAGAAGTCTTTGTAATCATCAACATATAGTGGATTCTTACAACTATGTCATGCCCCGTTGTTTTTTTTCCTTTTATTGATTTTTTCACGTAAAAATTTCTTGTGTTATTATTAGTTATTTTTTTTTATCTAAATGTGTGTTGAATTTTTGTACATTATTAAGACGATAATTCATTACTTTATTGTCGTAAACACATATAAATTATTATTATATCAGTTGATTTTATCAGAATACCTAAAATAAACAAATATTCCGTTGACTTGTTAAGCACTTTGCCGGTGACCACTCAATTACGTTGCCGAGCCCTATTGGATACTGCTCACCTAAATTACGGGCTCGGTTGACGGAGTAATATGGCAGCAAATCGCTGCCTTGGTTTCATTTTGTTTAATTAAAATATTTAAAAAGTCTTACAAAATATAATAATAAAAAAAAGAACCATTCGATTTTATAGCCTCACAGAAGAAAATTTTGCACATGTAGCTGCATACGTTAGTGAGGTTATTCAGAAGCTAATTGGGGGTCATATCTTCGTTATACCCCTTTATAACCTCCCTGTAACCTATCTATAACCTATAAATAAGTTATGTGCTTCTATTTTCATATATTTGTAGGTTACAATAGATATAACGCTGATATAACTCTTCAATAACCTCTGAATAACTTCCTAATATATACAGCACTGCATACGTCTTACATACTCAAATTACTCAAAATTTTCTTATAATACAGAAATTATCGTCGGTAAACCATTGAATTTGAATGAATAAAGTAATAATTTCAACTTATTTATTTAGTAGTTGATGTACAGCTAATGCATGATACGGTATTTAAATTGTTTTTTTTTTTCTTTTTTATTGGAAAGGGTTGGAAAAGTGCGCTTTCAATTATTCACATTGTCAACTGTCAACCTTCTATGGCTGATGCGTGTGCTTGAACTTGATTTTTTTTTCAAGTATTTTACTTTTATTTTCAATCAATGTATTGTATATTCGAATGTACCTAATGTTTTTTTCATCCGTATCATTTTGAATCTAGTTAAGTCACTTTAGAGATGAGGCTGGCCAATTGATCATTACTTTAAGAGTTTGGTTGGGGCAGCAGTAGCTTATTGAATAATCTGCTGCTAAAATGATTAAAAATAATCTGCTGATAACCTAGGTGCGGTGACTATTACAAATCTTTATTTTTTTGGAAAACTCATATAGTTGACAATAAACTCTCACTGCACCTAGATATGTGCGGTATGAAAATATTATTTTCTGTGTTTTGAAAACACATAAGCTGCCAAAATGCAATATACCCAAATAGGTCAAGTGCGTTTTCAAGGAGAAAGACAAAAAAAACTACTCATATCTCATGGGGAAAACACAACAAAACTCAGAATTCATATATAAAATCAAAGTCATACAAACTACAACAAGTAAATAATTCATCTCTAGTTTCTCCCCAAGAACACTCCTCGAAGTTCCTATGAATCTCTTGCTTTCTTTACAGCACACAGAATTCCTCTTTGAAGCAGCAAGGAGGAAGAAATCTCTCACTTTCCCTCCACTCTTACAATCTCTCGAAGAATTCCTCACAATATTGGAACTCTAGTAAATTCTCTATACATTAATGGAACCTCTCTAACTTTCAGCCAAAATCTTCTTTTAAAGTTGTGGATGAGCTTTCCTAAGTGTTGCCTAAGCATCCCTTCAAAATTTGGTCTTATCCAAAGCTTGAGTGGGCATAACCGTCGCTCTCGCCGTTGGTGGCCTCGAGGGCGCCGTCGGCGAACTTTTGGAGAATTTTGTCTTGTAGCATCGGGAAAAACTCGTTGTTAGTGGTGTCGAGGGCGCCGTCGGCGGCCTAGTTCAAATCTCCACATTTTGGCCCTTTTTCACTCCAAATTGGCTCCTTTTTGCATTTTTTTGCTGTAATGATCCTAATTCATCATTCATGCAACAAAACATCAAAAATATCTTTCTTTAAAGTACAATATCATTAAAAACAGTATAAAATATGTATGAAAATCTCAATATATTTTCATTTGGTCAGAATACCACCTAGCATATGTCCTACTGTTGCTACCCTAAGGTCCTTGCAAGTATTATAAATAAATACAGAAATAAAAGCAGTAAAAATGTGCAGTAAAAAAGCAGTAAAGTGCGGTAAATGTAAAATAAACATGTGTAAATGGGATTCATGTCGCTGCTGCAAGGTTAATACAACATAATATAGTAACGGGCAGGAAATATAAAAAAATCGTAAGAAAATATGAGGAAAACTTTAAAAGGTCGTGAGAAACCCCGAGCAAATAAAATAAAATGCGATGTCATTTATCAAAATCGAGGCTGGGTGTAAGAAGTTAAGTTATGGGGGAGCTCCGAACCAGGACTGAAGCCCTAGCATCTCTTCCCGAAGGAACTCTGTAGGCAACTTGTAAGTATCATGTCTGTGAGACCAAACAAAGGGTAAAAGGCTACCGGTCAGGCAATAATAGGAGGATGGTCGTCAACCCGGTCTGTGTGACTGATACATGAATTTGTTCTGAATAATAATTTAAAAGTGAAATTTTAATTTGTCATGCAAAAGTTATTTGAATTTTGTAAACATTTAACAAACAAAGTACATGTTTTTATTTAGAAAGTATATTTTTTATTGCATTTTGAAAAAAACATACATTCATAATTCAGTCACACTGACAGGCTAGGATCACCAATCATCCATGAGAACGACGAGTAAATCTTTACCAAATGATAGGGGCAATAATACCAATCCCTTACCCACTCACGAATATAGGGAATACATTACCCCTCACATACTAAGATAATGTTCTCATCATTGCTCTTACCACCAAGACCGCCAACATACACGAGCCATATAATCCATATGTGGCATTTAAAAATGTCCCCAATTGCAGGAGATTCTGAGTGTAAAGTTCAAGCTCAGATTCAGAAGCATTGGATTTCATTGTAGGTTAGGTTAGAATGGGGATTTTCATTAGTTGATTTAATTAAAAGGGTCATGCTCATGTCTTGAAGGATCTTAAAAGATTTCACTTGGTTTGACTTATCTTTTAAGGATGATTTTCCCCAACAAATTGTGATAAGTTAAAATTTCCTTTAAGATATCTAAAAAGATGTCCAGAGAGTGATTCCAGACAACCTTAGAATTTCTTGGACTATCTCAAGTTTTATAAGTTTTATCACCTTGTTGGGTCAATTGCCCCATGTTGAATTAAGATTGCATTTGTTATGTTTGGGTTTGTGCTCAATGTTTTAACTAACACATAGATTGAGGATAAATGATTAATTTCAACATCCAATTGAAAGCTGAGTGGGCAAAACCATCTTGGGTGTGCTTGTGAGACTTAGGAAATTTACACTCTAGCTTAGGCTTGAAGTGTTTTAAGGTATTTCATTTTAAGTTAAGTGTTTTTCAACTAACTCTCAAGTGTCTTTAGACTAAACCTAGCTCACTATCAAGCTCTTAAGACTTAGGGGTAATTTTGTAATTTTGTTAAAGTTTATGAAGTGTGCATTAATCTTAATTAAAAGAATTGTAGTTTAGTTTAACTAATGATTAGGGGTTCAATTGATAGCCTATTGATCTTTCAATTCATACCCTTTACTCTTGAATCATCTAAGTTCTTATTTCCTCCAATTTTTAACAATTTACATAATAACAATTTTGCCCTTGTATAGGAATTATTGCAAATTGGTTGCTACCCAATTTCCCTTTTGGTTTCAATCATTTCGGTGGACTAATTATCATTTCTTAGTTCCCTCCCCTCTGATTAATCCTAAAAATTAAGCTTAAAGTGTAAAATTCTAAAATTACAATTCTACCCCTAGGGTTTACACCACTTAATTTTCAATTTTAAGTCCAATAAACTTGAGATCTCATTTACCTCCTATTCATGGATTAAGTAAGTCAACAGCGATGAAATTAGATTTTTCTATTATTCATTTATTTTTTTAGAATTATTTATACTCAAAATAGTGAATTTAACATAATAATTAATTTAACTACTCAAAATATGTTCTTTATTCTTAAAAAGAATTTATGATGTTGCTCATTATCGGGGGACTAATCAGAGCCAATTTTGTGATTTTTTAAAATATAATTTAATTTTTATAATTTTCAAATGATTTCTTCAAGAGAAAATCAAATAGAAAATATATTTTCATTTTAAAACAAAATTTTATTTTTCTTCGACTCCCCTGACCATAAAGAACTCACCAAACATACTTTTGTAATTCTATGATTTATAATTTATTTTTAATAATTTTTTTTACCAAAATAGGGACATCTTCATTAAAAAAATAGGGTTTCTAAGTTACGGGTATTTTCTAACTTTGGAAAAATCAGGAAAGACTCCTAATGTCATGATGAAAAAACTTTCAAAGTTTCAAGTCAAATAATTGATATTTAGTTTTTCATGGCTAAAATAAGTTTTGGAAGAATTACTTAATTTACAGAAAAATATTAAATAAATATTTTAAAATTTTGAATCAATGATTTTTTCTCTATTCAATGAGCACTAAGATATTCTTATTTTATTTTTATGATTTTTCTACACCAAGATATGATTTTTCAAATTTTAAATTAATTTTTATATTTAATTAAATCGGAAAATCTCATTTGTTTAACTTAACCATGGGAAAACTCAAATAAAATCACAATAACACCACAATACTGCATAAACTAAATGATGGAATAGCACAAATAATACAAAAATACTACTGAAATACAACGCAAATAAAAATGGCGGAATAGTGCAAATAACACCAGAACACTATGAAATACAACTTAAATAACAAGAATATTGTTCATCATCCCAAATGCGCCAGAACACATGAACTGTCTAACTTCAAACCTTAAGACTTCTCTCGATTCACAACAAAATTAAGTGTGGTTTGTTCCTAGACCTTCATTTAAGTGTGTAGATCATATTCATACGGCTACTTTATCATGAAATGCAAATTTTATTCAAAGGTCCAAATGAGGCAAAAAAAAACTCTACCGTTTTGAGCCCTCATCAATCTCATCATCCAAGAAGGATATTTTTTTTTTTTCAATTTAAGGTGAAAGGAAATCAAACATTTCCAATTTAAGGTTGGCAAAAAACCCATAAAAAAACTGGAAGATGTAGGAAGAGATAGAAACGTATAAGTTTCCTTGATATGAAAACAACCAAGGGCAAAGCCCCAAAAAACCGTAAACAAAACGAAAAGAGAAAAAGCAAAATAACCCAAAAGTTTTCCTCAAGGAAAGAAAAAAAGGGAAAGAAATCAGGTTTTCCTAAGAGAAAGGGAAAAACAAAGAGGAACACCCAATAAACCTTTGGGAAAATTTCGAATCACCTCATTGAGCCCCCTAATATACATGAAGTTGAATCAGCACTCTCTCTCTCTCTCTCTCTCTCTCTCTCTCTATATATATATATATATATATATATATGTTTCTCTTTGATTTATTGTTTTTTCTCTCTCTTTACTAATGGTTTGACCAATATTTTATGTGTCTTGTAAATAGAGTTTGGGCATCACCATCAATAGATTTCATAAATACCATTAAAATTGCTTTGCCAGAAAAATTCTAATCGTGCCACAATTGTGCTTATCAATTTGCTCATATTGGTTCTGATTTAACCACCCAACTCTCAGTCATGTACTGACACCAATTTATTTTGTTAGTTTAAAGTCAAGACCGATTGTATATTAGGTTGGCTGAGGCTTTGAGACTGGCTTGCAACCTAACTAAATTGTTACCATTTAATAACAACTGTTTAATGTGAACGAAGAAAGCATCGAATTGAGATAAAAATCTAGAAAAGTAAACAAAGCTTAGCAACTTTTTTATCCGCTTCAGCTCTATATAAGGTTTACCATTTGCACTTACTGAGAAATATTAAAGATGTTTCAAGCATCTAGGGCTGGCGAATCGAAAAAGTTTTGTGATTGGACGGACGAAGCTCTACATGCGGACTTCCAGTAATATGATATGACATGTACTACATTACGAAGGTTTATAGGGGGTTATTGAAGTGAAACCGCAGAGGTTATTTGGGTGTTAATGCAGGGGGTTATTAAAGTGTAACCGCGGAGGTTATTGGGGATTATTGTGGGGGTATTGAATTAAAACAGCGGAATTTATTGGGAGTTATTTGGTGGTTATTGCAGTGGAACCGTGAAAATTATTAGGGTTTATAGAGGAGTTATTGCGGAGTTATTGGAGTTAACACTCCAATAACCTTTCAATAACCCTTCAAATAACATTCACAGTTTCACTTCAATAACTTCTGTGGTTCTACTCCAATAATTTCCGCAGTTCCACTTTAATATTTTTTAAGATGAACTCGATATAACACACATGACAGTATATTACTGAAGTCCGCACGTAGAGCTACGCTGGAGTCCGAACAAAATTTTTTTCCCAGCGAATAAGCGGAGTGCACATCTTATTGCTCAATATCTCTCCCTATCCTCCTCTCTCTCTCTCTCTCCTCTTGTTTGCTATATTTCTCGCAAATAGAACAGGGCTCCTAACAAAAGTAAAATAGAAAGGAGTAAATACAAACTACAAAAATTTCTTGTAGACAAAATAATAAAGATTATAAAAATGATTGAAGCAAGTATAATAATTATAATATAAAAAAAATGAAAAGACCGGCCATCTAAAATGCATACTCATCGATTCCCAAAAGAATACAGAGAATACGAACCCTCACCTCTCCATTAAGTCCCTCCCCACTGATATAAGAAAAAGAAAGGCAATCTCTCCGACGTTAACGTGTGCCCAACCAACTGAGATATGGGTGCCGATGCTTCATTCTTCTCACATCGCTTTCTTTAACCTACTCCGGCGACGTTCGATGCCGCTGCCATCCTCACTTTTTTCATGTCACTCTAATTTAGTTATAATAAACTTTGAATTATTAAAAAATGATTCTTGATCTCTAATCAAAACTTTAACTCTAAGTAATTTTAAAAACGCTTTACTATTTTTCAATTATAATATATTGATGTGTGCTAGAAAATTTGTGATGGTAGAGTAATAGATTTTCGTCTTAGCGTTGCACGATGATTGAAAACACATTCAGATGAAAGGGAAACAACATGTGATCACACCATAAGTTTTTTTACGTGGAAAACTCGTAAAGGCAAAAAAACATGGGGTCTGACCCAGTTATAAAAATCCACCATATGTTGATGATTACAGAGACTCATTGTTCCACAGAGGGAAATAGTAATTAGATTTTTCAATGACGACGTCTGATCAGCGGTGGTCAACGGAGGTCGGCGGTGATCGGTGGTGGTTAACGACAGTCGATGATAGTTGGCGGTGGTCAACGGAGGTCAGCAGTGATCGACGGTCGTCGATGACGGCCGGCGGTGGTCGACAGTGGTCGATGGTGGTCGACAGCGATTGACGATGACAGAGATAATTTTGGACTTGAGCTCTGTTGAGAAAATAAGGGGCGAAGAAAAACAGTAATCGACACAAATCCAGAAGAACACAGAGATTTAACGAGGTTCGACAAAGATGCCTACGTCCTCGGGAGCAGAGCGGCGACCTCCTTTTTTTGAGCTCCTTCTTAAAGCCTCAAGTTTTCTCTAAAGTTTCTCCTCTCATGTGAGAGGTGTGACTATTCATAGTGTTCTGGGTACAATTAATGCAGGAATATGAACCATTTTGATTGAACGGTATGGAGAGCTTCCCTCGATCAGATGGCGTTTGATGGACATTTGGGTGCCTTCACAATTGGCTTGTTGGATTTGTCTTGTCGAGAAGCTCCATTTGACTATAGACTCGTTGAATTCGATATTCGTTTGACCTTTCAAATTTGTCCAAAAATCTTTTAATAATGGTTTAATTACTTGATCTGGGCTTGATTTGACTCGGATTGGACTAACTTTAATATCATTAGATCTGTCTCATTGAGTCGGTCATTTTAATTAGTTATTTTGCTGAAATCAGAGCTCTGGATGACATTTTATTAAGATTTGAATATTTCATGCTCAAAATATTGCCTCGAGATTCATGTTTGATGATAAAAATTTGTTGGTGGCGTATCAAACTTCGAAGCATAACAGAGACAGAGATTGTTGTTGATGCCTCTTTATGACCTTCAATTATTATTTTTTATCTTTATTTATGTTATAATAACATAGAGTAAGCCGTGAAAAAAAATCTATAAGAAATATAAAAATAATTAATAGAAGATTACTCTTAAATTTTTTTTCTCTCAGTGAAATTTCAATCTTGCATTAATAACACCCTTTAGTCGCATTTTGGTTGGCTTTTTTACCCACACATCATCATTCTCCACTCTTTTTTCTCTTCATAGACTTTGCCAGTTAAGGCGGGTTCCCTCCACGTATTAGTTTGATATCGTCTGATAGCTTTTTCAAGGTTTCTAAGGTATATTGTTATGCTTCTACATTACCTTGTGCTCTAGAGCTTATTTGATATGAATACTTGTTGATGTTATTATGAAATATAAATGAAGTGGAAGTCCCACTAATTCCTTCAAACTCTGAAATTTTTTATAAGCAATATCAGGTAAATATTTTTATTTTCTTTACTGGACCACCTCATTAGCAGAAGCTTTTATGGTATTCTAATAACATGTTCTTGAGACAAAACCTTAATATAGTAGACACAAAGTAATCCGTTCATCTCAAATTTCTTGCAACTACACTGTATGGTGGAATTGATTTTATCAAATTGGATGGTCTAAATCTTAAAATTTCCATTTTTATCCAAGTTTCTAACCATGTATTTCGAAGAACTTTGATTAATTTTTTCCTACCGCTAGTCTACATTCCTCGTGTAGAAATTCTTCTTCAAAGAAGGTATTGTGTAGCAATGGCTTGCTTCAGCATCAGGCTACTTCTTGCAACAAGAAAAATCACAAAATGGTCACATTTAAAATTTTGAATTTATTTGTTTCTTTTCCATGTATCCAAGGCCTTTTCTAACCCCAGAAAACAATCAGTGATTGTGCTTGTGGGCTTGGAAATTTCATAGCACACATTATTTGGAGACTCACTGTGTTGCATTGATAGAATTTTTATACAGAAAGTATTTTTATTGAATTTTTTAGAGCACTTGATTTTAATTCTATATAACCTATTTAACCAAGAATTATCTTTGAGGTTTCTTTTTTAATCATATTTGACCATGCTTGCTCAAATTCCTCTTTCACATCACATGCACATGCATGTGTAGAATAGACTTTTTACTCTATTGTTGTCATTGAAGCAATGCACTTTCAGAGGAGCCTTCTTAAAAACATGTCATTGAATAGAATATGTCGAGTGTGTGGCAATGCAACATATTTGGCCTTTCACATAGCTTGGCATTCATCAATGAATATAAGGAGTACTTATCATCCATTATGCGAATAAAAATTTTGAATAGTCAGGTTAACGTCTCAATTGTCTCTTCTGATATAAAAGCTACTCATAACAAAACATTTGTCAATGATGATCAACTCCCACAAATGGTGCACAAGTTAGATTGTACTTATTAAGTTGATAACTTATATAAAAAATAATGACATCTCCGAAGTAGTCATAGTCAACCCTTACCATGTCATTAGTCCATTAAAAATTATTTATTCTATCTGACTCATCAATTTGGACATCTTATGCAAACAACTTACTTTCAGTCTGTCTTTCCTCAAATAATTTCATTAAAGCATTAGTATCTTTGTTCTCAATTCTTGCTCTTTTATCTTTTGGTACATGATTATATACATCTCTTTCCATAAAATCTACATTCTTTATTCCTTCAACTTCCTCAACAAAATACTGTAATGCATTAATAGTTATAATTCTTTTTTGTTTCATCGATTGTAACATAGCTTCTTTGTCTTTGTTAATTATGCGATGTGTTCTCAACGGATGTTGATTAATTAGCATGGCTAATGAATGGATGCGGGTATCTATAAATTTATTTACAGTCCACAAATTGAAATATTTCTGACAACCAGTCCTAATAGTTGATTTTTGGAATTTCACCCCGGTGTTTAGATTGGCTCCTTTCTTAAAACCAGCATTTGAGCATAGAAATCCTTTGATTTTATATTCCTTTTACCTGTCCAATAAAACACATGATCCTTTCTTACACTGAACCATAACAGTGGGCATAAGAGCATTACAGATCATAAGCTTCTTTTTCGTTGTGCACAACAATGCCAAAAAAAATTTTCTGTAATTGATTCACAAGTCTTATGATTGGTGTTATCACTTAAAAGCTCTAACATAGGGTTCTACAAATTTAAGATAAAATAAATCAGTACAACTAATAGAAGATTACTTACTTCCATTAAGTACAATCGTGTTGCATCGTTTGTGCTGAGATAAATCTGTACAATCAATAGAACATAGTTGTATAAGTAGTGATAAATTAGTCCATCCTAATTGAAAAATAAAAATTATAAATTTATCCTTTCTACATACACTTTTTTTTAGTGTGATGATTTTCTTACAATTCCTTACAATAAAATAATAACAAATAATAAATGATTGGCAAGTGGCATTTTTGAATTGATACATTTCACTATTATGCATTCCACTCTCTCTCTCTCATATTATTCTCTCTCTATTATTTTGCGTGTACTGCTTGAGCGTTATATTCATTGAGTGTGACTATCGAACATAATTGAAAATCCATTCTACAGTTCATTAGTATCAAGAGCATTTAAGGCATGCCCGACGAACAAAACGATATCATGAAGAGCACTCATCCACCCTCCCCCCGCCTCACCCGAAGCCAAAACATCACTCCTCCCCTCTTCAACGACCTTCCCCCGCTGTCCCCCGTGACGAACAGCAAGCCGATCGACGGCGTTGCAGGAGAAACCGGAGAATGCATCCGTCGGTCGTGCAAGGAGAAGGAGAACAGGATCGATGCCGTGCGGCACAGTTTGAAGAAAGTGGTTGTCAGCGTGGCGCCGTCTGCGTGGGCTCTGTCGCCGGGGAGGTATCCGGCGGCGGATGGAGGCGGCGTTGGTGGGGATAGAGAGGGGAGGAGGAGGAGGGTGCTGGGAGTTTTTCAGAGGAGGAAGGAGGGTGCGGAGGGGATGGAGGAGGAGGGGCATCGGTTGCGGGTGTTGGTGGTGAAGTTGTTGCAGTGGAGGTTCGTTAATGCGCGGGCGGTGGCCGCGATGACCGCCAACGCGACGGCTGAGGTGATGTCCGCAATCAATTCTTATTATAAAATATTCTTAAAAAAGGTATTTTAGTTGATGACTAAGATTTCGTGCTCGGCTCGTTTATATTTCGAGCTCAAAAGGTGTATTTGTGTTCAACTTGTTTGCTTAAGGAGTCAAACACGAGCTGTTCCCGAACTAATAGTCGTTTTATCAACCCTAATCACGTAGTCATAAGATGTTAAGGATTGGGGCAAGATTTAAAAATTTTTGTTTATATTAAAATATCATTTGAATCTAATTTATTAATTTTTATTCTATTTTCTTAATTATAATTTTTAATTAATTTTAAATCTTTGTA